>LMYD01000163.1:2180-58564 GCA_001630595.1 Pseudogymnoascus sp. BL308 | reverse complement strand
GTGTTGTAATAGTCATGTGACGTCACGTGATCACCGTACGGAACATCGGTAAATCCCAGGGGTAGATTACATAGTCAGTAATACATCAATTTCTTACTCAATAATCAGGGAGTCCTCAGGGTGCTGACATGTCCGTTAGTAAAGGTAAGCACCCCACATGAGCTGAGCTGGAAGGGCGAAGAGAAGGCGCTAGACAAGCCGCAGATGCGCCCTGGCCGAGAGATGCCAACAACACCAGGTCAAACTCCCGGATGTAATCCCGTACCACAAAGTAGGCGCGGCATCCACATGTTCTCGCGGTGCCATGACAACATAGCGGGGACTCTCTTGGTGCTGTCTCATTCGAAAACTTTCTCGATCAGGAGCACTCCTTCGAGACCGGAATTGTCGGTGACAGGTCTTCTCGGAAAAGGGAGCCGCAATACCCATCCTCGGTGCGGTGCGAGCGAAATTGGATGCTCAACCACGTTGGGGTGATTGATATGCGACTTTAAGGGACTGGTACTTACAGTTAGTAAGTAGTTCGCGTGGCGAAGAGCGTACATGTACATGCCTGACAAAGTGCTTATTAGACTTGGTTGAGGTAACAGACCGGCCGAAAGGTGATCCTTCAATCCTATCTCCGGGTATTGGTGCCGAACCCGACCCTCCCAGCAACTTGCCTCCACACTGGTGCAGGACGAACCCTTGCTCACAGCTGGTAACTAGCAAGTGTGACTGCAGATCTGTTGCCTCCTAGCAACGTGCCTCCACAAGCGCGCTAAGATCTAGCAAATTCCAGTTATGGACGTGAGCGCTGCACGCATTGATCGATCTGTCGATCCTACGCGCTGACACCCTCTTTAGCGGCTAATAAACAAGACTTTATGATTACCGCTCCGTAGATGGGGGGGATGCCAGCGCGACCCACCCGGCAAACTCCCTGATTCGATTGAACTATCGTGTGATAGCCAGGGACGACCAAGCAATCGGCGCCTACTTTGTCCATCATCTCTTGTTCGGGGACGTGGAGCTCATGCCCAGCTCTGGCTCCAACGTTTTCTCGTCATACCCTCTTTTAAGTCCTACATCAGGCAATGAGTTCCGGTAGTTCCTGGCAGATTGACATTGCACTGATTTGCGCCCTATCAACAGTGGTGGCAAAAATATCAGCGTGTCACAGATTCCAGATCATGAATTCATCCGTTGGCACATAGCCGTGGATCAACTCTCAGTTTATGCCCTGCTGGCCAGTTATGTGTAGACAACAAACATATCACAAGAACCTGATAATGCCGCTTCGCCTGCAAGCTTTGTCACAGGAGGACAGAGTAATGTCCAGCGAGCCACGCTAAATAATCCATGCCAATTGGTGCACTCTCTACCTCAGCCAGCCTCTTGAGCCTCTTCTGCCGATCATACAGCAATGCCATTCTAGCCCCGTTGGATCGAGCTGTCAGGGTCCAATGGCTGTACCGCCTGCCTTCACGGGTGGGTGCCTCCCAATGCGCCGGAGATTGTCCAACTGAGCCCCAATCTTCGCCCTGGTAGCGGATGATCCGTACAGGGGATACAGAGCCATTGCACATCCCAGTTCGCAAGACGGCTTCGTTGGCTGGGACCCCCATGTCTCACACGTCGAAATTTTGCTGCAGCTTGTTTGTACCTATCCACTCGAGCACAGATTGGTGGTGTATAAGAAGGACATCCCGTAAGATTGTCTCCCTTTCTTCCTCCATCCAACTACAGACCCACAGTCCTTAAATTCATTTATCAGACCAGCTTTCCACCTGTTATATCCTGTTTAATTTCTAAATTCCTCCTCCAACCGCAAAAATGAAGTTCTCTTACGCTCTCACTGCTATCTTCAGCGCGACCGCTGTCGTTGCTGCTCCCGCCGCACAGGTGCAAGGACTCCCAGCCTCGCCCGTCCCAGTTGACGCTGGTCTCCTCGCCAAGTTGAGCCCAGACGTCGCCGCTCTTGTGACCGGCCTCGGTCTCACCTCCCTGGCCCCTGGTCTTGCTGGCACCCTGATCTCTCTCAGCGAGGGACTCAAGGCCCGTCAAGTCCCATCCGTCCCAGGCGCCGTCCCAGTCGACGCTGGTCTCCTCGCCAAGTTGAGCCCAGACGTCGCCGCTCTCGTGACCGGCCTCGGCCTCACCTCCCTGGCCCCTGGTCTTGCTGGCACCCTGATCTCTCTCAGCGAGGGCCTTAAGGCCCGCGCCGATAGCCCTGTCCCAAACATCCCGGTTGATGCTGGCCTCCTCGCCAAGCTGAGCCCTGATGTTGCGGCTCTCGTCAGTGGACTTGGCCTGACCACGCTCTCACCTGGTCTTGCTGCCACCCTTGTAACCCTTAGCCAGGGCCTCAAGACCCGCGATGTCCCGGGTGCCCCAAATGTCCCAGTTGATGCCGGTCTCCTCGCTAAGCTGAGTCCTGATGTCGCTGCTCTCGTTACTGGACTCGGCCTAACCTCCCTCGCCCCCGGCCTCGCCGGTACTCTCATCTCCCTCAGCGAGGGCCTGTAAATGTGAGTTGATTCCTCAATTGACGAAGCTGAAGATATGAAACTGACTTGGTACCAGTGCAAAAACCTTCGTCGTTATAGTGCCTTTGAAACTATTCAACGAATCTTTCCGATGGCAACAACGTGACGGGACGGGAGGTGTGATGATGGCGGTCATGGGTGATGATACCTTCACAAAGCGACATGTCAAGCGAAGTAGCTGGCTATAATATTGCAAATTATGTTCAGGGGACTCTCCATAGAGTATAGATAATAATGTATTTGACCGATTGTGGAAGCTGTATATATAAAAGTGTTAAAAAGCTCGACGTTCAAAAGTGACTCGTGTAATGGTAAACCGTGAACGGCGCATGCATTATGATATGCTGGGGTTCGAGGAGACTCTGGGGGTTGAGGATGTGCTCGAGACAAGTTACATGGTAGTATCTATTGGGCCCTTATGTCTGGTTCACGGAGACTAAGTTTGCCTAGATACCATAGAGAGTCGCTGTTCCTGTATCATCGCGATTTTGAGTAACGACGAAATTGAAAACGGTTCAAGTCCAATAGTACGTCCCATATGTGCTTTAGTATCGTCCAAAATGAATGAAGCGGTGGAAGAGGAGCTCAGACAAGCTCTGAAAGTCCTAGATCATGCGAAAATAGAGCGTTTGACCCTAGTAGGAGATAGGATTATAGCTGATGAGCATCTTTTGAAAATCTTGAGTAAGATTCTGGGGACAGAGACGTGTAACAATGCCCTTCGCAAGATCACAGCTCTTCAAGAGCGCGGGGTTATAGTCAATCCTCTGTTCGTAGCGGCTATGGGAGTAGCACAAATATCAGACGCAGTTAGAGACACGTCTCCAAATGGCTGTTCCTACGCCGGGAACCGTCCGGGGGCTAAGGTTTTACACAGTGAACTATAATATATAGAACGAAGATATTATTACTCGCCCTGAGTAGTACTCGGTGAGTCCCCGAGTACTCTCTGGTATTCGGGTGATATTTTTGAGTACTCGGGGACTCGCCGAGTACTCCGAATACTGCCAAGCCCTTGGCAAAGAGGGGTAATTGAGTGTATATTAAATAGATTAATGAAGCCTTACTTGCGCGTTCTGTAATACTTCCTGATTGTGATAATGAGCGGCTCATCGCTGTCGCCCGTACCGGCGGGCCTGGTGGGACGTGGCAGAGTATCAAACCTGACCCTAGGAAGTCCTGAGCATGTGCCTCGTAGATTGCCGTATTTTTGGGACATAGGACCACACTTCCGTCTGAAGCCGTGGTCAGAAAGATGTCCCGCAGCTTAGCGTTTTCCTGGATCCGTCTGAAGAGAGCAAGCTCAGCGCTGTCGAGGAATTCGGAATTGCTGGGATGGGAGAGCCACGACCCTCCAAATTCTTCCAGATCTAGATCATCCTTTAGCCTCCACGATTCCATGGGAATTAGGCCCTTGCCCCCAAATAATAGCTCATCCCAAAGCAGGGAGTGGGCTTTCTGATACTCGGACAGAACCAGATGTGATATCTGTGTCATCTGTAGCTCTACCCTACGGTATTCCACTGTCTGCCCGTCTAGGGACCACCGAGCCTGGTGCTTTGCGATTGCAGCCTTTCCAACCTTGAACAGATAGAGCCGCCACTGCAAAATGTGCCCAAATGGTGTCTCGGCCAGCTGCTGGAAGAACATCTTGCACATCCTAGCAAGGATTTGATCTTCATCATCCTGCTCGTGGAAACAAGCATAGTCAAAGATCACAAGCTGAGCAACCCAAGTTAGCGCTGACAGGTGGCTGTTGAAATTCCCCGGCTCCTCCCACGATCCCCGGCCTTTCCCATGGAGTTTCCTGCTTAACGTGGCGCAGAAGCTCGAGACGGGTGATTTGAACGGCACGCTACCAACCGTGTGACAAATCAATGCAAGGTAGAGTCGCCGAATTGCATGCTTGAGAGCCTGCTTAGCCTCTTCTTCATCCTTAACAGCTAGGGCTGCCATTATTTCATCCATAGCTTGGGTCTGTGTTTTCGTCGGCCGCATGACATCCCTAGGCAGCACTTGGTCTGGCCTAGCCCGTGTGAAATGGCCGCCCTCACAATGCACTACGCGGTAGTAGTACACCAGGAGCTGCTTCATGGTAGTAAAGTACGTGACCAGAGTCGACGGGTTCTTGAAATGCCGGAATCCGTCTGCTTTCCCTGAGGCCCCGGCATAGAATCCGTTCAAGATATTGGCCCACTGCTGCATCATTTTCCGTTCTGGCGAAGTGTCACTACATAGCTAGTAGGCATCTCTCAGCATAGCCTCAGCAGCAGCCAGTATGCGGACTAGGTTGGGATCTGTAGCACCCTCAGGGCCCCCATCGACCTCTTTCTTTGGTAGCAGCTTGTACGAGCACCAGATCTCTTCGTCCTTTAGCGTGGCCATGTGCGATGGGAATTTGTTGGATATTCTGGATCCGTACTGTGGCAATTGGCGGTTCTCGATTGATTATTCTATCTAGAGTAGGTTCTACGTCCACTATATAGGCCTGCTGGAGCTGCCCTGAGTCAGGTTCTCCACAGGCTTCGCAAGCCTGTGGGTGCCCACTGAATCAAGTCCTCCACAGGCTTCGCAAGCCAGTGGGTGTTCACTGAGTCAGTACTGGTTCCACTGCTCGCCGATCCGTGGCGCTACAACAGAATTCCACTCGCTCAAGCCATGGGACCCGAGCTGATCGTGAATCTCCAAAATCCTGAACAATGCCTGCCTGTTTCTCAATATCCCCTTTGACGTCTTGGTAGTCCTCCTCTAG
The DNA here is from genome assembly GCA_001630595.1 of Pseudogymnoascus sp. BL308. Taxonomy (NCBI): domain Eukaryota; kingdom Fungi; phylum Ascomycota; class Leotiomycetes; order Thelebolales; family Thelebolaceae; genus Pseudogymnoascus; species Pseudogymnoascus sp. BL308. The sequence continues at coordinate 53,284 of LMYD01000163.1, read as the reverse complement.
CTTCGTAAATAGCTTTTTCTCCTCTTCTTTCAACGGCGTTGATAATTCCAATATATTTAATTTTTCCTCCTCTTTATTATAACCACAACAAAATAATCAATCCGGCCCTCTTCCCCACAAAATAAGTCCGCAGTGTATGCTCCTTTCACAATTGCCTTGTCTTATGCTCCATCGTCTTGGTTTTATGAGAAGAACTTACGTGCTCTTTCATCTTGGGCAAATGCCGCGTGCAGTAGGCACATTGCGCATCGAGACAGCAGAAGCCATTGTAGCTAGACTTAAAACGAGTATGCAGACAGTATTTGTTATTACCTCGTCGATCCGTAGAGATATCATGATGCATACCCAAACTCGCTTTCGCCAGACTAGTTTATTTTGTAGAGAGCTAATACACATGTCTATATCGTCCTATATAGAACCACTCTAAAGAACCTTTTATGCTGTGATGAAGTTGTAAAACTTGTGAGCAAAGCCTTTACTTGGTATCTCCACTAAGCGGTGGAATAATTCAGCACTGGGAATCACAACGGCGAGGCAAGTGATTAATGTTACCACGGTCGAGCCTGGGAAAGACATCCCGTCGGAGCGACGTAAAGCTGTAAAGACCTTGATCCCGACGAGGTAAATGATGATGGACTGAATGAGGAAATAGCCTAGAAGGTATTAGCATGGACAGGATTATTGTTAAATGTGATGCGTCTCTTACTAAGGGATCTCTTGCCGAGAAAGACGAAAAGACTGTTTTGGAAGATGCGTTGCAGTACGTTATATGATTCCAAGAGAGCGAAGAAGCCAATGAGGATCAGATATATGTCGCTTCGAGCCGGAGTGTGGTGTGTTTGATACTCATAGTTGACCCCAGCAGTGTAGTAAAGTCCGGTGTGATACATGTACTCTTTATCGAAGAGATCGGGTCTCCAAGCCGCCCAGAGATACTGCATAAGCAGACCCCCCACAATGCAGAGACCGGCGGGTACCCAGACGGGCACTCGAAGTGGGCTTCCATCAGCTCTTCGAAGTCGTCTGGTTGGGAAACTGATTGGTATACCACGCTGAGCGCAAGCCTTGAAGTCCATACTCATGACCATGTCACAGAAGAGAAGCCCGGAAATGGTGTACCACGCCCACGATTGACACCACCAAGCAGCTAGGATGAAGATAATACCACTTTGAACTCTCCACTTCTTCCTAGTGTACGGTATAATGACCATGGTCATGTACACGGTGTAACTTTGCATGTAGATTGCATTAACGATCCACATTGTTTGAGAAGGAAACGCACTACTTCCGGCCTGTGCAGAGAAGTCGTGGGGGGTCCAGAATAAGTTGAAGACCGAGTTGAAATATGCCAACGTATTGGGAATGTTGTAAGGCACCACGAAGGAGTTGTTTCCAGTCTTGGACTTGAAATCGTAGATATATTGCAAGCCAGTCTGTGAGAAAGAAACCTTTATAATGGCTAGGGCGACGGCGACGGGGAACCATAGTGAAATTCCACGGCAAAGAACTGATCTTGCGACTTGCTCTTTGGAAGGGTTTCGGATGAACGGAATGGCGATAGATCGGGCTGAGAGGAAGATGATTGCCCCGTAGAGAAAGTGTTCATTCCAGAAGAGCACCGACAACGTCTTCCTAAGTATCTCCTGATAGAGCTTGCCATGCTGATTGCGTGAAGCCGCGACGGTCACGGGAACAAAGGTCTGGAGGAAGACCCATAGGAAAGCCTCGATAACTAGCAGACCACGGAAACCCAAGAGGTATTGCTGGTCGTATTGCGTTGGCGGACTGGTTTTGAGCTTTCCAGCCTTCCGGACTATGTTTTGGAAATCCATAATCTCAAGAGTCCTGGAGGGAGGAATAGAGGAAAGGTGTCAACTATAGAAGAACCTCGCAAGAGATAGTACTGTACGGGTCTCCATCCTAATGAGCCGGGCGATGACGGTAATCGGTCTATCGAAGATGTGCCGGGTCGATTGAGCTGAAATGGCGTCGGTGGATCCGGCTGGTTAGGGGGATGGTGTACCATGCGTGGCGTGGGCGCGTAAGGGTCCATACATTAGATGAGGAGAATTTAAAATGAAACCTTCAAACGGCTTGCAGCTGCAACGCGCGGTAGCATCAACAAGCACCATGAGAACTCGTCGGGAGGAAGGTTGCGTCTCTTAGCGCGGAGATGCCACTATTATTAACGATCGCCAGGGACAGCAGTTGGGTTAGCCTCCTCCGGTAGTGTGTGCTGCAATCGCTTGTCGGGAAGCACTAGCAAGGATAACGTGGTGGGACCGAGTCGTCGATCTCTATCACACAAGGGTAAAATACAGCTGAAAGCTGATCCTCCGGTAGTGTGTGCTGCAATCGCTTGTTGGGAAGCACTAGCAAGGATAACGTGGTGGGACCGAGTCGTCGATCTCTATCACACAAGGGTAAAATATAGCTGAAGGCCAATGTAAAGAAAAATTATATCTACTGTTCATTAACTATACTGGGTCTTCTACGCCAACACAATCTAATCTACAACAAAATTACTATACGCAGCCTATAATGTCCGAAATACAAGATAGCTCTACCAACCCTTCCACCCTCAACACTGCCGTCTCTACCAAAACGCACCCGTCACCTTGGAGTCGCGTTCCACTTAGTATACTTGCTCACCTGCCGTGCATGGCCAAAGAGACCCATCACAGCCACGAGGATGAGCTGCACAGGGTAGGTGGCAGTGAAAATGGCGATCATCCACCATCGGATAAACTCCGATCGCGTGTGGAACGTGATGTAAAGGGTGCCTATGAATGATGCGATACTGCAGCCCTAAGTTAGCCGCTGGCGATCACAATCTCTAAGAAGACATACCTGAGCAGGAAAAGCCACCACGCAATGGTGTACTGAAAGAATACTAATTTGAGAAGGTCACTTCCGCTCTGTGGAAAGTCTGTGATAACGATGCTGATGACGAGGCACAAGTATTGCGTGACGAGATAGTAACTCGACTCTCGAATGTAGAGGAGTGAAAGGAGGCCGAATCGCTGACAAAAGGAGCGTTGCTTTCCTTCTTCGTGGCTACGCGACCAGACCAGGTTGATGTGTCGCATACTGGCTTGGATCCAACCTTGAGACCAGCGAAGCCGTTGTTTCCAGAATGCTGCCATCGATGTTGGTGCAAGTTCGAAAGAGACCACGTTAAGGTCGTGGACAACCTTTGCTCCATGGCCATATGCTCTAAGCGCAGAATCAATGTCCTCTGTAAGCATAGTGTCGTCCATTTTCAATTCCTTAAGCAGCGAGGTTCGCCAGTAGCCATTAGAGCCACAAAATAGGCCAAAATCAAACATTGCCGCTCGTCCCGGATGCGAAACTGCATAGATCTTGTCGAACTCGATGGCGATCAAGGCTGTCATGAGGTTCTCCCCAGCGTTGAAAACAACACAACGTCCTTGCACAATGTCCGTCGTGGTGTCAGCCGCAAACTGCTCCATGGCCCAGCGGGGACCAAATGGGTGCGGGTAGTGGTCACAATCATAAATCGCCGTAACATCGGCTCCAGTTCTCAGGGTGCAGTAGTAATTGATGTTGTCGGCCTTGGACTTCGAATTGGGCACCTTAATCACTCTCAACTCCGGGTGCTTGAGTGTTAAGTCGCGCATCTTGGTCTCCAATGGTTCAATTGGGATGGGAGTATTGTAAAGAACGTTTATGCGGAGTTTTTCCTTTGGATAGACAATCTTCTCGAGCAAGTAGTGTATTCGGTCCATAATAATGTCTTGTTCGTTGGGCAAATAGGCAACAATGCAAATGTCCAATATTTGGAGGTCCGCATCTGGCGTGGGAAATATCCAGCCCTTCTTTGCGACGTTGGCGACGGCCCTTTTTGAGTCATGGAATTTTCCCACGCTCATCATCGCCTCCACGACTGTAGCAGCTGCAATGTAGGTGTTGGTCATCAGATAGATGAACCAAAACACTTTCATAATCCCAGGCGTTGCAACCATATAGATGCAGATTGAGAATGCGAAATAGGACAGAACCAAGACGAACGGTGTCCAATCTTGCACTCCCTCCGAGGTTGTTGTAACTGCCCAGGAAACGTCCTTGAACATTTTGGCAGCAGTGATGCGTATACGGTGTACCCGCGATTGACGCTGACTTGCGCCTTCAAAGAAGCTATCCTCAGAGCACACTGCCTCTGCCATGGTTGCTGCTTCAGAAGAGTATCGGCAAAGAGAATGAAGAGAGGTGCAATACTACAGATAGAAATCCATATCAGCACTTAGGACACTATTATTGAAGTAGCTCGACAATGCACATAGTTGTTTATCAGAGTTCGGAGTTGTACTAGCAGCGGAAAGGACCCACTTACAATATTTGCCGGAGAGCCCGAGGAGATATTTGTTACTCGCATGTTGTTAGCTGCGATGAACCCTGTTAATAGGGGTGATTTACAGTCGGCAGCGGATATGTTGGACCCATAGAAAGTGGCATTTATCTTCAGCATCGCTCAGGACGTAGATCTCTCCTCTTTAACAACCGCTTGGTTCTTTTTTCTTTTTTCATCTTTTAGCTCAACACTAATGCAACTAAACGGAGATCGGAGTGGCCCCTAGATGCAGTGAATTGGGATCTACGTCTCATAACAGAGTCTCTTGTTGAAAGAGCAGCTGAGTACATTTTAGAATCTACGTTTAAATGGATAGGCTCAAACGCTTTCCTCGGCAATGATGTCGGCAGTTCAAGGTTGGTTGAATGGGTTGTACGGTCCAGCGAGCTGGCTAAATTAGGGAGGCTTTCTCGTTCCTTCTCTATCTTGTCTTGTCCCGTCGAGATCGCCCTTAAATACTATTTTCGTGCTGTCTTCTTGCTGTGTTAATCATGCAGCGTCTTTTGGATCACGTACTGCTTTTGCTTCTCCTTCCTTTCGCTCTTGCACAGCAAACAACAGCCAAGGATGTTGCTAATTGCACTTGCGGCTTCTATGACGAGACTGCTGGCCTCGTTTTCACTGATACCTCGATCGTATACTTCAACGAAACGAGTAGCATACCAGATGAACTTGTCGTTGAATCTTTTGAACACAAGTACGACTTAGGATGGAACGCTTTATACCGCCAAGGAGCGTCCACTGAAAACATCGAAGTCGCCAACGATACGACTGCCCGGAATCTCACAAGTCTAGCTTTGCACTGTAACCCGTCGACCAATGAAGGTCTAGTTGTTGGTTCCAGCGTGCGTACCGCACGTCAGGACATATTCTTTGGGTCTTTCCGAGCGTCAATGAGAGCACCGCGATCATGGTTTCACGGCTCAGCTCTGTCGATGGTGGTGGACCATAATGCGACTGAACGTTGGAATGTCGATGTGATGAACACCGCCAATAGCAGCCAGGCTTGGGTAAGCACCCTTGCGAAGGGTCAATTCTCTGATGTCTGGCTCGGAAAGAACTTCACCGACCTCATTGCAGCCGGCATCGATCCATGGTATTACATAGAGTACCGCGTCGACTGGACACGAGACAGTATTGATTACTATATTGGTGGTGTTTTACAAACAAGCTTCACGACGGAGTTGAATGGCACATTACCAAGCACACCTGTACCAATCCGCTGGCAGCACTGGTCGCTTGGTAATGATTATCATACTCAGGGCCCTCCAGCACAGCGCTCGGAAGCTAATATCGGATGGACACGAATATTCTTCAACTCTTCTCTGCCCACAGACAAGGAGCGGGAGGCGTTCGACGCACGATGCACTCCATCTGCAGCTTGTCGTATGGATGACAACACTCTCCGCGGCTCTTCCGCACATCCTCCCGAAGCCCTCGTGCCATGGAAGCAATTTCAACCGGCGCGGACCACACCGTGGGTACCACTTACCATCGATATCGTTTTCCTAGCGATATTCACACTTCTCGCGGCCAAGACTCTATGGCGAAGATTTACCATGGAGAAACTATACCTATTTCTCGGAATCACTAAGCGGGAGATAAAGCCGTCGTCAACGTGCACCAATACAATTTCAACCAACGAGCCTAGTATAAACGACTATAACACCACTGAACAAAAACACCTGTCTACCGCTGGAAGCACGGATGGGAGGCTACAAAGCTTGGATTCTTCGAGACTATCATCTCCGCCCGCCTACCCAGGTACCCGCACGCCACTTCCCGAATACCAGTCACCCAGCACATCTCGGCAGGCATCAAGAGTCAACTCTATGAACGATCTAACAATCAACAATCTATTTCATAGGAATGGAGTTGCTACTTCCATCGAACAGAGGACTTCTTCGTTGATCCATTTGTCAGCTGATCATTCTCTCCTAACCGTTGCCGAATTTGGGCCCAAGTTGGACGATAAAAGCCCTCATGAAGTTATCACCGAGGAGAGCAAATCAGAAGATGCACCTATCCCACCAGCGACTGAGAGCGCCAAAGTGCCTGCACAACGCCTGGACTATCTTGCTGGATTCATCTCTTTTAGCGCTATTCTGGTGACACTGAACCATTTTAGTCTGACTTTTTGGGCTTCCGTCATCAACCCTACAGTACGACCGCACTATTCAAGCGAGACTTGGGCTCGCAAAACAATCGCTACTTTTTTCCTCGATCCTCTCTGGATTGGACCTTTCCTTATGATCTCAACCCGTTTCCTTGTTTCCAACTATCTCCGAAACGGTAAGCTAGGCGACTTGGCAAAGAAGGCTGTGTCTCGACCATTTCGCCTCTTGACTCCAGTGGCTACAATTGCAACTCTTCAATACTTCCTCGCGGACGCTGGAGCTCTCAACTGGCTCCAATCCCTGCCATCAGTCACATGGTCATCGTGGCCATATACCACCATTGTCCAGAATCCTGGTGTTTTCATCAGCGAGCTCATCCAGCTTGCGTTTCTCATTCCAAATGCCGCTCCAAACATAACATATAACTATTGTACTGGTGTTCTTTGGACCATTCCTGTTCAACTTCAGGGTGCATGGCAAACTATTCTCGCCTTGATCATTGTTAAAGAATGCAAAACACCATGGAAACGTTTCGCCTTCTACGCCTTCGGCGCGGTAAACCACTGGTACGGTCTCTCGTGGGGTAGCTATTATTATGCTGGCATCTTGCTAGCCGATCTAGACATTACTTTCAAGTACAAAAAGTGGCTTCACGTCAGGCCTTTTGTGTACTACCCTCTCCTCGGGCTACTCATCGGTGTGGCTCTCGGTGGCTTCGGCATCGACGTGGCAGAACAGTGGAGCGGCATCCAATACGCAATGGTTGAGTACGGATGGCACCCTGACACGGCAACCGGCTACCCAATCGCCCAATCTGCCAACAGCTTGTATCCCGGGGCCCCCGATTACTTCATTCCCCGACTTAACGGGCTCTTGTCGACAGTCGCCATGCAAGCTATCGTCGAGATAAGCCCTAGGCTCCAGAAGGTCCTATCGGTCAAAGTCCTGCAATGGGTCTTCCCGCACGTCTTCACCATCTACTTGATTCACGGTTTCATCTTCTGGTCCGTAGGATCGTGGGGCATGATTACCTTCTTCTCGTACGGATTGCCCTACTGGCTATGCGTACTACTGACAGCTATCGTCTGTTACGGAACGTTGTTTGCCTGTCTGCCTCTCCTAACCCCGCCGATTGAGCTGTTAGGGAAAAACATGACTATGGCCATCTGGGAAAACGCAAGCGAAGAGCCTGTGCCGAGAAAACCAACCACGTTTCCTTTCGGAAAGGGATTATTGATAAAGGACATTGATACTGCGCCTAATTCTACCTTGGAAGAGTATGAAGAGAAGAGTAGCAGGCCGCCCCCTTTCGTGGATGAGAAGGGCAAGTGTGCAGTGGGAGGGAAAATCGAAGAGGTCTAAAGCCAGGCTTCTACTACTCAATATATTAGATAGGACGGTAAATGACCGAAGTGCCACCCAAATTATGCGAAATTACTGAATTGCCATCCAAATTCGTACTTGAGTCGCCGCCAATGCGTAGGAAGCTGTCGTCCACGCCGATGCCTCCTGCCTCGATTCCTAGCACAGCCGCCAACAACTGCTGTAGCTGACCCAGCGTGAGCGATCCGCCTATCTCGCGAAGTCGCCGTCTATCTGTCTTTCCTGTCGCCGACATCGGCATTTCGTAAATCGGAATGTAGGCGCTCGGTATCATGTATGCCGGCAATACCTCTGCCAGCTTCTCCTCTGCCCCAGCAGTGATCCTCCTCATGGCAGCCTTAGCTCCGTCATCGCAGCTCTCCTGCTCACTGACAGCGTACACTGTTGCCGAGTCACAAACATAGTATATCTTTAATTCTGCGAGCATTGAGTTCGTTTGCAGGAGCAAGCCATTTCACTCCAAAATGGATGTGGTTGGCGGACCCAAAATCTTGCGACCATGCACGAGTTGTCCGTAGAGACTTTACGATCACATCAACTGTGGGTTTTTAGCCAACTAGAATCTTGCGTTGTACCTATTCTATCAACAGCAGTGTCTGCTATTTGCACCACAGTAGGGTTACCTTCGCTATCGTTACACTGTAGACGCCTCCAGAGATGTTGTGAAAGTGGCGCCGGACTGCACTAGCAGAGAGCTGCCTCCGGGATCTCGAGATAACCAGAAGCGATGACCCTTCACGGTCATTCTGTAAGGATCTCCGAAGTCTATCGTAGTCTCGGAGCTCGTTTTGAAGAATATAACAGACTAAAACAACGACAAATAAAGCGAGCACGAGATGAGCCTAGTATCTGTTTGCATGGGATAAGCTAACATTCGAAAAACTAAGTAGATCTAATCCTCTTATGCTAGCAGAACCGCCCTTGCCGTCAACTAAGTTTAACGGAGGAGGATCGGTAATATCGTTATAGCTAATAAAAGGAAGACCTTCATCACAGTGTACAAATAGCAATCGAACAGATAGTTCTCAAATCCACACGCGTGTTTCAAATAGGGATCTAGTACTGGCAAGAACAGCATCTTTAGTAACAGCAGGTGCAGCTTCCATTTTAGGCTGAAAATCTAATGTGATCTTTCAGAACTAGATCAATTAGCACTTTGTTCATGCAATAGAGGTGCACGTACTAAAATCTTTAGAATCTAAAGCGAGGTAGCAAGTGAGGAATTATTCCCAGCCTAAAAATTGCTCCTAACGTGGTAAGGGATGCTAGGAAGGAATGTAGTAATTCGCTCTAGGCCTTATACGCCTTCCTAGCAGCAGCATCAAGAACTTCATTGATTTTCATAGTCGATTAGCTAAACAGTAAAAGCAGCAAAGTCAAACAAAGATAAGCATAACAATTATAGAAGCTAGAAGATAGAGAAAGAGTAAAGAGGACTATAACAAGGCGTTAGTGGATATTCTGCTAAAGGGATCATAGAATTAGGGTAATTAGGTAGTAACGATTAGGACGACCAAAGAGAACCAACATAGTACTTTTAAGCCACGCCCTGTAACTCGAGCACAATGCACTACCTAGTTCTATAGTATAGCATAAGTAAGTGCTCTGATTTTTTCTATGCCCTTTAGAGATGCTATCTATAGTATAGGAAGTTTGTAGGCTACCTCTTTTCATTTAAGTTCCCATAAATCTCTACCTTCTAGTAGACGAGCCTTTATAAGGGCATCTAATGTATCATACCCTTTTATAGCATTATTAGTAACGTATTTCACAAGCGAGTGGCTACCCTAAGTGAGTGGCCACGAAAACAACTAAAATGTGACAAACCCCGTCTGCTTGGTCCGTAACGGTCGACCTTACCTGTAGCGATGCACAGGTGTAACGGTGGACTAGGAATCAAGAGGTGGTTTAATTGAAGATCTAAAACTACAGAAGGAAGAGGAAGAGAAGTGGGCGAAGCCTCGAGGTCTGGCTTATAGCTACGGCCCTGAAACGGGTGTGGTTTCAGGCTGTTGCCCCTTACGGGTGGTCCGTGAGGACTGTAATCACATGGCATCAGTGCATGCCTGTGACATAAAATATGACTATTCCTACTACTACTATACTACTACCCTACATAATAACCCTTATTCCATTGCAATTAATTCCTAGCGCCTCTTGCACGTACGAGCATTATGCCCCATATTACTACATGTGCTACATTACTGCTGTTAGCCTATAGAACCCACTTACTAAGTAGTCTTACTTGCTACCTTCATATGAAGTTAAGCATTACCTTATTACTCTAAAGGATATCCTCTCCCTCTCGTACGGAGAGACTACCCCCTTACATTATACGCCTCTTACGCTTCCTTTCCCTCCTCTTTTTCTGTTCATTTATAGCTTATAGAGCCTTAACTTCTACCTTAAGTAGAATAGTAGAATGCATCATCATTTCTACCCCTTTAATAAGGTAGCTAATAGCATCATTAATTAAGGTAGAAGAGCTATTCTAATGTTATATAATGTAGTTCTTAATGTACTTTATTTAGAAGTTAAGCTCCCTTATAGTTTAAGGAGTCTTTAAAGTCTAATTATCACTCTTAACTATAAGAGGAGTTAGAGTCCTTAAGTATAGATTTAAGTGAGAGAGGACATTCTATAGCTTATATAAAACTAGCCTTATAGCTTAGAATCTACTCTTAATGTTCTACTCTATAAATGTAGCTTTAAATGCTTCTTTAAATGTAAAGAGGAACTTAAGCTTTATGATATAATTTAGCCTATTTCATATAAAGGTTTTAATCTAACATTTATATAAAAGCTTTAGTAAAGTAAAGTAGCTAACATTAAGTAGCTAAAGGATGTATAAGGAGTATAGTAGCATATAAAGGCTAATTATCTTCTATTTTATGTAATAGTGTTAAAATTAAGTAGAGAGGTAGCTCTTATGTCTATTAAGAATAAGAAGGTAATAGGTTCTAACTATATAAGCATTTATATGCTAATTAAAGTGTTAAATTCACTTATACCTAATTAAATTTAAAGTCTACTCATTCTTACTTAGTGTAATTACCTAATCGTCTAGTAATCCTAAGTCCTTATACTAAGTAAAGAGGTAATTCTACGCCTTAAAAATGATGAATAGAGGGAGTGCTCATCTATATAAATTAATACCTTAAATAATTAACACCTACTCTCTATTTCTAGGCTATATAGTCTTTAGATGGCTCTTTACTTCTAAGCTTATAACTACCTTTATAGTAGTAATAACTCTTATTATAAAACCTACTTCATTAAAGTTATAGATATCTTACTCTAAGATTCTATATTTTATAACTATGTTTCGTATAAGGGAGAACTACCCTTTAATTATCTTAGGATCTTTACATTTTACTCGTTTATAGTTATACTTTTAACTAAACTTTACCTTAAGTTCTATATGACGTGTTATGAAGTTAATAGTCTAGTTCTTCCTAGTAAGACTCTTACCTCGTTTGTCACAGGCATGCACTTGATGCCACGTGATTACAGTCCTCACAGACCCTTACGGGTCCTCTAGACTACCCGTAAAGGGGTAACAGCCTTAAACCTCACCCGTTTCAGGGCTGTAGTCATAAGCTAGACATCTAGGCTTCGCCCACCTCTCTTCTTCTTTCTTCCGTAGCTTTAGATCTTTAATTAAACCACCTCTTGATTCCTAGTCCACCGTTACACCTGTGCATTGCTATAGGTAAGGTCGACCGTTACAGACTAAGTAGACGGGGTTTGTCACATTATCTAAAGCTCCCCTCATTTCACTACTGCTCCTAAGAAGGATTAGAATATCTACTTGTTAAGAGAGTATAGATCGTACGGATCGCATCGACCATCTATAAGCCATCTACAACCATTGTTCGTTATAGTCTATAAAGACTGCCTATAACGTCCACAAGGCCTTATATGGCCCTAAACACCTAGAACTAGATCTGAGAACCAGATGTCTAGGACGCCTCTATAGAAACAGAAACACTTTAATCGATTGAAGTTATGTCACCTACCTAGCTTACAGATGCGCAGTAGCTCGCTGCTGCTTGCAAACAGGTCTGCCAACTATAGGAACAGTTAGGCTAGGCCGCTACTGCTTCGTAGAGAAGCACACTACAATTAGAAGTATTAGGCCATACCTCTACAGTTAAGCTCAAAGATCCTAATCCCCTTACGGATAGGGTACTACCATCCTTCGATAATTGGCGCATCTAAATCGAAGACAAGTTTCTAATTAACACCTGTATGTTCAACTTAGACTAAGTAAAGATGGCTTACATCTTTAACTAGACGGCTAACGTAGCTTAGAAGCACCTAGCGCCCTGTTACCATAAGGGCCTAGACCCATTTACGACTGCTATAGGTATGATCAACTACCTCGTAGAGATTCTTTAGAACCCGTTTGAATCATAGGACGCCCGTATTAACTTCCGTAAGCTTACCATGAAGGACGACGACACATTCGCAGAGTTCTACACACGTTTTTTGCATCTTATAGGCATAGGAAACATTCCTACGGACGACCTACAGCTAGACCTATATGATAAGCTTACTCTAGCCCTACAACAGTTAGTATTGTCATTTTTAGATATGCTCCTTACAAGCAAGGCTCTCGCCTACAAGTGCTTGCTTGTCAACAAGAATTTACGGAGGCTCTAGTAACGCAGAAACCAGTTACGGACTGCTAAACTTATGACGAGATCTGCAACAACCTCTATTAGCATGCAGCCACCTGTAACAACCTCTACAGCCCCTTTTGTAGTCCGTATAGGCCTGCTAAACCTAGCCTTAAAGCTATACGGACCGTCACGAGAGCTTACACCTGCCCATAAGGATCTAGGAGAGACCTGCTACTACTGTAGTTAAGTAGGCTACTTTACAAAGGAGTGTTCTAAGGCTCTAGCCTCTGTCTTTGTGCCATAGGTAGACATTAAAGAGCTTGTAGATGAGCCTACCACTCTAGTTTTAGAATTAGAAAACGACTAAGCCTAGAGAAAGTCTTCTCTCTAGGCTTACTCTATCAAGACCTTAGCCAATTAGCCATTGATCTTAGTTAGCTACTTAGAGGGAAACAGTTTACGGTCTCTTGTAACTTAGTTTTTAATGGATACGGATTTAAAACCTCTGCTCTAGCTAACACTAGAGCAAACGGATATGTGCTTATTAGTACGAAATCCGCCTAGCGGCTAGCCCGCTTCTTTCCCCTACTAATTCACACCTTACCTACCCCTATTGCCGTACGTGGTTTTGACGGATAGAGCCACTAAGCTACAAACTAATACGTGGTCCTACACCTCTACATTAACGGCTGTAAACAGTATAACGTCCCTATGGTATTACTAGATACTAGCTACTAGGACCTTATACTTGGTTGTAGATGGTTTAACTAGCTTAACGTATAGCTAAGCCCTTGCCTAGGGAAGTTAATATGGCTAGTAGATACCCCTAGGTCTCTAGACCTAGTTAAACTATGCCTACTAGACCTAAAGATCCTTCGATTACGGTCTACTAATCTAAACCATTAAGTAGATGTAGACTGCTAGGACTAGGCTTTCGATAGCTAGCCTATTAATCCGCCCGTAAATCAGGGATAGGTAGGCCTGCTACTATCTATAAGCATCGTTAATAGGCCACAAATCTTAAAGCGCAGGCCTAAGCTAGCACTACGCACCTATGGTAGCGAGTACTAGGACCGTTAGAACAGCTTACGGGCGATGAACTAAGCACTTATAGGCGTTGAGCCCTAACAGCTACCCGTAAGACGCCTAAAGTAGTCCGTAAACCTTAACTTGTCACCTGTAGACATTACTACAATTAGCGTTGTAGGCTATCGACGGAACCTATAGGACGACTAAGCTATTACATTTAGTACATCGTTATATGAGATTAACCACCTAATTAAGAAGCAGCTTGTAGACTAAGAAGACGACTAGCAAGTATAGGAACGGCTCCTAGAGGCTTACAGAGACCTTACTAATGTGTTCTTAAAGGTAGCTTTAGATACCCTACCTCCCTAGCAGCTATACGACCATAAGATCTAGCTTACGGACAGTACTACGGATGCATTGTCTTTTAGCCCCCTCCGCCACTAGTCTATGGAGGAGCTACGGGCTGTAAAACAATACCTAATTGAGAACCTACACAAGGGCTTCATTAAAGCTAGTAAGGCACCGTTTATAGCACTAATCCTCTTCGTTAAGAAGCCTAATGGGTCGTTACAGTTCTATATCAACTTCTATAAACTTAACGACTTGACCCGTAAGGACTAGTATCCGCTACCCTTAATTAAGGAGACCTTAGCCTGGCTTTGATAGGCCCATGTCTTTACAAAGCTAGACATCTACTAGGCGTTCTACTACATCTACATCAACCTAGAATCCAAGGAATTAACTACTTTCTAGACCCGTTACGGGTCGTATAAGTGTAAGGTCATGCCCTTTAGACTTACTAATGGGCCTACAACATACTAACGATTTATGAACGACGTTCTATTCGATTACTTAGACGATTTCTATACAGCCTACTTAGACGATATTCTCATATACTTAGAGAACGAGCTCGACTACTAAGAGCACGTCCGTAAAGTCCTCTTAAGGCTTTGCGAAGCAAGCCTATAGGCTGATATTAAGAAGTCTAAGTTTAGTGTCACTCGTACGAAGTATCTAGGCTTCTACGTTAGTACGGATGGGATTGCAGTAGACCTAGAGAAGACTGAAACCATCTGTAATTAGGAAAGGCCTACTACAGTCTGTGGCGTGTAGTCATTCCTTGGTTTCTGTAACTTCTACTAGAAGTTCATCTTAAATTACGGACGGATTACTCGCCCGTTAACGGCCCTTACCCGTAAGGAGAACCCCTTTACTTAGACTGTTGACTGCTAGTAGGCATTCGTAGAGCTTAAGGCCCGTTTAATAGATGCTCTACTACTTGCACATTTTAATCTAGACTACGAGTTAATGGTAGAAACGGACGCTTTAGACGGGGTATTAGGTGGCGTACTCTTACAGCTACAGCCTAGTAGGGAGTGGCACCCTGTGGCCTACTATTCTAAGATGATGATCCTAGCTGAGATTAACTACCTAATCCATGACAAGGAAATGCTTGCTATTATCTAGGCGTTAGAGGCATGGAGGCTAGAGTTAGAAGGCTTAGTGACTCATATACGGGTCGTCTTAGACCATAAAGCCTTAGAATACTTCATGACGACGAAGGCCCTATCTAGTAGACAGGCACGTTAGGCCGAAACGCTCTCGCGGTTTAACTTCATGCTTACCTATAAGCCTAGTAGCTAGAATCAGGTAGACCCGCTCACCCGTAGAGACTAGGAAATGGACAGCCAAATGGCCATGAAGATTTCAACCCGTACGCAAACACTTTTACGGCCCGAAAATCTAGATCCGCGAATCGTTACGGACCTAGACCTAGACCCCTTACACATAGGGGTAGAGGTGGCAGCTATAAACAGATCTAATGGGACCTATGACTTAATCGACGACCTGCTATAGGCCAATCGTACGAGCCTAGACCTAGAGACGCTCTAGCAAAGAGCTATGGACTAGGAATTAAGTTAGACGGTCCGTAACGGACTGCTACTATTCGACAATCGGCTCGTAGTACCTAAGGACGACGTGCTAAGAGTCCGTCTACTAAGTGAGGCTCATAATTAGGTCTCTACAGCCCACCTAGGACAAGGCAAAACGTTATGGCTTATCTAAGAACGCTACTACTAGCCACACCTCCGTACGGACATCTAACGGTTCGTCCGTAACTGCTAAACCTGCTGACGCTTGCATGCTCCTAGGGACCGTACGCCTAGTCTGTTACACCCGCTACTGATCCTAGATCACCCATGGCAGCACATATCCGTAGATTTTAAGGAGTTCCCTCCTAATAAATTAGGATAGGATATGATAGTTGTATTCATCTGCTAGTTAAGTAAACGGTCTATTTCTATACCCTACTGTAAAGATACGGACGCTCTATAGACGGCAAAGATCTATCTAGACTAGGTATGGTGGTATTACAGACTAGTAGACACCATCGTATCTGATTAGGGCCTGCAATTCGTCTTAGAATTCTAGAAAGAGTTCAACTAGATTCTAGGGACTAAGATTAAGCTCTCTACAGCTGGCCACCCGCAGACTAATGAGTAGACGGAGAATATGAACTAATGAATCAACTAACGGCTCCGCCCGTACGTAAACTACTACTAGGATAACTAGTCGGAACTCATGCTAATGATGGATTATGCGCAAGCTACACTCCCATAGGATTCTACGACCCTGCCTCCTATTTAAATAGAATTAGGATACGTCTCACGGACAAGCTTTGATTAGAAACAGCCCGTTATAGACGAACCCCTATTAGTCCGTAAGTAGCTCTTGCAAGTAGACGCTGTCTAGTTCTTAAAACAGATGCATTAGGCATAGGAAACGGCTTGCTCTAGCATTTTACGGGCCTAAGAACGACAGTAGAAGCAAGCTAACAAGCACTAGAGACCCGTAGACTTCTAAGTTAGCGACAAGGTCTATGTCTCTACTAAGACCTAGAATAAGGATTGGCCTAGCCATAAGTTAGACCATTAAATGGCCAGCCCATATACGATTCTAGAATAGGTTAGACATGCCTACTAGTTAGATTTGCCACCTACCATTAAGATACACCCCGTCATCTCTGCCGACAAGCTCCGTAAAGCTGCTAACGACCTGTTACTGGCCTAGATCTAGGAGCTGGGCCTACCTATTATGGTTAACGGACAGGAAGAGTAGGACGTGGATGAGATCCTAGCCTCACGGGGCCATTACGGAAAACTGCAATACTAGGTTAAATGGGCAAATTGCGACCTAGATCTAGCTTGGTATTACGCTTTAGACTTTACTAGCTGCCTGCATAAGTTAAAGGACTTCCATGATGCTAATACGGATGTGCTAGGCCTACCTAGATACCTTGTAGACTGGCTATAGAGCTAGGAGAACGGTACGGATGAGCCTAAGTACTATAAAGATGAGGATAAGCTTCCCTAAGAGCTCGCGGACGAGCTCTACTTAAAAGGGGGGGGTAATGTCATGGGCATGCACTTAATGCCACGTGATTACAGTCCTTACAGACCCTTACGGGTCCTCTAGACTACCCGTAAAGGGGTAACAGCCTTAAACCTCACCCGTTTTAGGGCTGTAGTCATAAGCTAGACATCTAGGCTTCACCCACCTCTCTTCTTCTTTCTTCTGTAGCTTTAGATCTTTAATTAAACCACCTCTTGATTCCTAGTCCACTGTTATACCTATGCATTACTATAGGTAAGGTTGACCGTTACAGACTAAGTAGACGGGGTTTGTCACATCGTTTAGAGAGTAGTAGGTCTACCATTTCTTGTACATCTTATAAGTAGAGTAGAAATTCACATGAATCTAAGTTAAGGATATACTAAACGAGAGCTAACTCTTCATATGAAGTTAACTTACATGAGTTAAGAGTAGAGTTACGTTAGAAAGTCATTCCTTAAATTCGTTAACGTAGTGTTATTTAAGGGACATTATACGTTATTATAGTACTCTTAACATTCTAAATATAGCCTTATTTAATAGCCTAGATAGCTAAAAGTATTCTACCTTCTTAGGAAGAGCTTTAAGCTTACATTATTACAATACTAAGTGTTTACTTTTACTCTATGCGTTTTTGCGTTTTTAGTAGCTACTTACTTAAAGTAGTTACTTGCTTATAAAATACATTAATAGTAAGGGTAAAAAAGAACATTAACCTATTATACATTAAGTAATGGTTAGACTTTAGAATAATATAAAGGCTATTATCTATTAGCTTTTATTCTAGATATATTAATAGACTTTATGTACTTTTTATTCTTATTATTACGTTTCCCTTTTATATACCTTTAAATTATTTTAAGTTCAAAAGTAAACTTACTACTAGGTAGCTATAATAGATAAATATAGTAGTCCTAGTTAGTTAATAGAGTAGTATTATATATAAGGATTTTGCGTACCTTATATGTAAGCGCCTAATTCATTCCTTTATAGAAGCTTAATTCTATAATAGTACTAGCTCTAGCCTTATAGTATAACGCTAGCTACTACTAAGGGTAATAGACATAGAGGTTTAGTTACGTTAGTTTAACTTAATAAAGGAGGTAGAGGATTAATCATAAAGGCTTTCGTAAACACGTTACTAGTATATAACAAATACTATATTAAGTTAAGCATAAAGCTCTTATCTAAAGAATAACTATCTACTTATATAAAGGCGTTATGCTAAATGAATATTATATATCTTTAATATCCTCTACTATTCATCACGTGAAGATCTCTTAAGGAGGTACTTACAAATAGTTAGGTACTTATTCATTCTAGTACCCTTCCTTTACTAGGTACCTAGGAATAGTCTAGTACCTTTTAAGCTTAGTATCTTATAATTCCTAGGTGCCTAATTATTCTCTAGTACCTTTAATAGCAAGTGACAGAGAAAACTCTAGTACCTAATGTTATCCCTATCATAAGGGTAGCTATTTCACTAACACGTTTATTACTACTATAGTTCATGTGTTAGTGAACATGTAGCCATAAACGCTAGCTATAACATATAGCTAGCAAATAATATAAGCATAAACAACAGCTAGACTCTATAGCGTTCATAGAGGTAATTATAATTGTAAAAGCACTAGAGATATGTCATTAATCTTATTAGATCTTTAAAAGTTACTTCATTTAATGATGTAATAGCTAGGAGGCTACTAAAAAGAGCAGCTTTCATTACTATTTTATGCACCTTACTTCTTACTTTTTAATACTCCTACACCTTAAAATTAATCGCTGTACACCTATGGTGCCTTAGGTACCTAAAATAGCTCGTTTACATCATTCACCTCGTTTACTTCATTTAACCTCTAGCTAACTCATCCTACCTAGCCCTTACTATCTAAGTGCTTACGAAAGCTAAAAGTAGCTGTCTCCTCGTTAACCTACTAACTTAAAGGTATTTAAGGGCAAAGGTGTCCCTCGTTTACTCTCTTTTATATGTTCTTTGCCATCTTCTCTCTTTCATGTCTCATTTACTTAATTCTTCACCCTACTTATAAGCTTTTACTTGTAGTCTCTCTTTTTAGTCTTTAATACTTCTTGTTTACATTTCTATTTAGTCACTTTACACCCTTAACTACTCTCTAGATTCTCTTCTTACTAATCTAATTAACCCTTTACACGTCTTTGTCTTAACATGCTAATGACTTCCTACTCTAATAATGAATCTAATAGCTTAAGCGTTTTTAACCTTAATTCCCTTTTAGATGGTATTAACAATAACACTAATGACGAGTTATAGCTATTTAACAACAAAGTAAAACACCCTCTAGAACACTATCTTACTAAAGTAAAAGAACTTAATGTATAGTAGCTTTAGTAACAATAGTATAGCTATAAGACTTAAGTCTAGCTTAATTAAGTGAAGTTGTAGTAAGATTAGTAAGCTAACACTTAAATGACTATTAATGCTTATGCTAACTCTCTACTCTAAAGGTACTACTCCTTTATTAAGAAAGACCTAGCCTAATGCTTTTATAATGTTATAATGAGATTCCTTAATAGCTTCTTAAGCTAGGTTTACAACTAATAATAAGGGAAAGGTAACTAGAGATGGCTAGGTATTAGACGTATAACGTCATTAGAGACATTCTAGAAGTAGTACAACCTTATGTATAAGCTTAAGGTTAGTAAGAAGATAGACGAAATGATTATATAATAAGGGTAAGATGTAAGTTTCTAGTTACTACGTTAGGGCTTTTATTTGTCTCTAGTCTAATATAATTATAGCTGATTAAGTTTATAGCTAATTAAAAGGGTCTTAATAACTTAAAGTAAGAGAGTACACTTATGTATGCTAAAGATCTAGCTAAATTTACTCATGTGCTTCTTATAATAACGCAAATGACTTTTACTATTAGTTAGCTTTAAATGTAGTAGATCCTCTTCTCTTAACTTATAGGCATTACTAGCAATTAACTAGAGGCTTTATTATAACTTCATCTTTAGTACCTTAAACTAACCCTAATTTAAGACCCTAGTAAAGGTCGTCCCTAACTATTTATTAAACTTTCACCTAAGTTTACTAAGGGTTTTCTTAGCTTAAAGGACATGTAAGTGCTCTTTCATTAGCCATCTTAAGTAATAACATGCATTATACTAACTAGAACCTAAAGTAATAAATTTAAAATCCCTAAAATCATCTATAACCTAACGCTAGTACTAAGTCTACATGTCTTTCTACTTAACATGCTATTTAAGGTCTAGGCCTTTAAGTCTTCTAGCGTCTATTTACTTAAGAAGTTATATAGTCTAAACGTTCTATAAGAAATGAATAAGTAGGAGCTACCATTAAAGGATAAGATGCTTAATAATTTTGTCTTTTATTAAGTAGTTTATGAGGTAGAAGGCGTTTATATTACTTATAATTTATAGCTGTTGTTAGCATTAGTCTAGTACTACATGAAAATAAGCAGCTAGATTACTAGGTTTAAACAAGTCACAAAGCTATATGTACTACGTAATAGAGCTACTAAGGCGCTAAATGAGAGTCGTAAGTGTTTTTCTAAGATCCTACTACCTTAACTAATGTTGTCTCTTTAGCATAGCTAATGTTAGTAACTCCGTTTAAAACTTAATCTTATAGCATATAAGTATTAACACCTTCCTTAAGCACTATCTTAATTAGAATATTAATGTAAATGTCTAAAATATATATTATAGACTTAAGCTACAAAAGGCTTTAATGAGGTTCGTATGTTTAATAAGCTAGTTAATTAACCTCTAGTGCCCCTAGAAGCTAACTTCTATGTAATTAGCATTAGTTAATAACCTTCTATGTATTATGAAAATATCTTAAATTATAGTGTACCTGTTAGAGTCTCTAGAAGGCAGCTAGAGGGAAGAGTGCTATTAGAAGGTTAAAAAACGCCTTATGAGTAAGAGAGTAAGACAGTAGTAGTTACTACTACTTAACATCGTTAATTAATATAAGAAAGAGTAGCCTATCATTAATAGTAAGTAGTAGCTATCTAGTAAGGTAGTTAACGAGAACGTCTAAGGTACACTAGAGCAATTAGATCATATAATGCCTAAACAACTACTTCTAATTAACGTGGTTTTAACATTACCTAAGACGTTACTAGAAAAAGAATGTTAACGTAAGATTACAGCCATTAACGCTATAATAGCATACTGTAGTGTTAAGGAAGGAGTGACCTTCTGTTATAGTCATGCTACTTAGCTAGCTCTACTAGTATCTATAGTTAAAGACGAAAAACTACTATGGTCTAAGGTAGATATTATGCTTAGACATGTAATATCATTAGTTATAATGGACAAGAGGCCTACTATATGCTTTGTATGTCTTAGAAACCTAAACCTAATGATGTAAGAGAGGGTTGTCTCGTTTATAAGTCCTAGCTACCTAACAAGGCACTTTATAACAAAGCATGTTAGAAGACTTAGAGTTAACAAGCCTATATGTAAGGATGCCTCCTTACATGAAGTAGACCTAGACCCCTAAGGTAATACGTTATCTACAACATAGTGTAAGTGTAAGTAAGAGATGAGAGTTAGAGTAGTTCCATGTGATAGGCAGGAGTAGTTTAGAGGACACGCTAAGGCTTAGCTAAGTCGTAGCTAAGTTAGACCCCATTTAGGTACATAAGGGGTTAGAAGCCATAAGCTCCCCCTTCATCTTTTTTATATCCTTCATAGTAGACCTATAGGATTGCACTGACTCATATCTGACTCGCACTCCCATATGCCACTTCTCGTGATACGGTGCCCTACGTCCTTACATTATAGAGTGTCGAATCTATAACGTTTAGCTCGAGCATTAGATGCATTTTTAAAGCCACGCAGAGATATTTCATGGAACTGTCTGCTAGTCCTACAACTAGATGGAATCATTTGGGAGTGTTATGGCTTCTCTCGATTAGGTAGACAGAAGGCTTAAATATATAGGGAGGAGGCAGGAGTATCTGGCGTCATTCATAGTTTTAATCTAGCTTCCCCCCCATGAAGATCCATACTAGTTCACGTCTTTATTAAAGTGACCTGACGCTGCACAGCTTGTTATTCGTGCCCGTCAACCTAACAATGCCCATTTTCTTTCATTTTTATATAAAGAAGGATGATTTATCTGCGTATATGTTTATAACAAGCGCCCTTGGCACTACTTTTCATACGAAAACAGTTCCCAACTCTACACTAGAGAGTATAACCCGCTCCATGATGCCTCAAAAACTCTGCGGTTGACTTGTCAAATTGCTCTCTAGGTGTAGAAATCGAAGAGGTAGACGAACTAGCCACTCGATTCTGTGAGAGCGTCTATAAGGATTG
This sequence comes from Pseudogymnoascus sp. BL308, assembly GCA_001630595.1. Lineage (NCBI taxonomy): Eukaryota > Fungi > Ascomycota > Leotiomycetes > Thelebolales > Thelebolaceae > Pseudogymnoascus > Pseudogymnoascus sp. BL308. Next base: position 31,031 of record LMYD01000163.1, on the reverse strand, counting down.
GTCAGACATATGACCAAGCCACTCTGAGTTCGAGCCCCAACGCTGATTCTCTTGGCTGACAGCGGATCTCCGTGCGTTGAGACAATTACAAGGTGAGCGTCTTCAACCGTGCTTACATCTTCAAAGACGACGCGCTACGCTTGGGCTATTTGTCTAGATACGAGAGCATCACTTCTCCGCATTCGCTGCTTCTGGGTTGCGTCGTCGGCTGGCATACTTGCTCAGTTCTGCGAAGTATTGTGTTGGATGTTTGGTGGTCTATGTTTTATGTTATGGCATGAAGAGCGCTTGAGAAATCTGTGACAGACGGGGAGCATAAAGTAGTAACTTACTGGTCAGGAATGGACGCAGGTACAGATCAGAGAAGCACACAGGCCTGTCTGGAATTGATGAGGGTGCATAGGCTTCCGCCTTTGGAGGATAGAAGGACAGTACCACGTGCGGGGCCCACAGCCCCTTATTTAAATTTACTGCAACACATGGGCACACCAAATCAGCATAAAGATATAAATAACACATGTCCATTAGCCGCATTAACATACAAATATCCTCCAATAATCAAGACCCTCATGTCCACTAATACCTCCCATATTTCCTTCACTGGTCGTCCGTCTGCGAAGAGTGATTGCGAGCTCAAAAAGACCCTTGAGAGAAAAGACGGGACCAGACAACAAAAATATAAAGGAAAACCACAGCAGTGGAAGATGTAACGCGAATAAATCCATACACAAGGCCAACTCACGGCTATAAATCGACCCCCTGAGAACAAACGGCAATTATTATTCTACAGTAGAACCATACTCGCACCCGCCATGACAGCCACAGTCAAATAAGCTCCCAACGAGAGCAAACCCGCCCCAAAGCGCGGGATGGTGACAGAACCCATGGCAGCCGCACTAGAGCTAGCAGCGGCTGATGGCTTAGAACCAAAACCAGTTGGGACGTCCGTGACGGTTCCCGCGCCAGCGGTACCAGCAGCACTCACGAGCGCAGAGCAGTCGCCGTCGGTTGATCCAGACTGGGTCTCAGCGGTTCCCTCAAAGTCGCAAGCCGTCGATGCCTTATCCTGGTGGAGATAGTACTGGTTGTAGACAAACGATAGCTTCTCCTCGGCGGTACACATCGAGTAAGCGCCATACTTGCCGGTCGTGGCGTTCCCGTTGATGCCCCCGCAAGCCTCTGGGTCTTCGCCGCAGACAAAGTCGAATTGATCGGCAATGTCGGTGGGTTTGATGCCATCCTTAGCCTTGCAGGAAAGAGAAGATACCATACATTCGCAAAGTTTGGAGTTGGCGATTGGAGGGAGGTTGGTGCTAGCCGCCCACTTTGAGCCAACCGTCGGGCAAGAGCGTGCAACGGTATTGCTAACGACATAAGCAGACGCGGCGGTGCCCTTGGGTGTGATTTTGGCAATTTGGCTAGAGAGCGCTGTAAACTCTGGGAGCTTGGTGAGGCTGTCATCTTTGATTGTTACCAAACCTGCACGTTATTAGACAAAAATTCCCAAATAAGATCCGTGCAGAAGCTCACCATAGTCATTCTCCTCTTGGAAATACATGTAAGCAATGCCACCGGACCAGACATCGGTCATCTTGGGACCATAGATTGCCTGAACCTCGTCGAAGGGACGCTGCGGGACAGTGTTGCAACCATATTCGGCGAAGAAGACAGGAACCGTATAGTTTGTAAATTCCTCGGTTCTCTTGTCGAACCCGGAGTCCTCGTAGCTGGATTTACCGCACCAAGAATAGACGTTGTAGCCGAAGAAATCGATGGCCTCCTCCCTCTTCCCGCAATTGAAGAAGTCCTTCAAATCATCACGAATTTCTGCGTCATCATTGGCAGAATAGCCTACACCAATATCCCTGTATCCCTTGGTCTTGATGTACGCCTTAGAATCGCGGACAGCTGCCTTGACATAGGCACTGGCATCGGTGTTGTTGGCCTCATTAGAGACCTCATTGCCTGCAAAGAAGCCGAGGGTATTGGTGTAAGGGGCCATTTCGTCAATGACAGCGGCATAACCAGCAAAGATCTCTGTTGTCCACGAAGGGTCTTCACGATTGATCGAGTTGGACGGCGTGGAAAGATCCTGGATAACATAGATACCAGCTTCTTGTAGCATGGCCATGCATTTGGAGTGGTCGGCGCTGGCGTCAATACCATATACACGGACAACATTAGTTCCCAACTCTACCAATAATGGGACATCTCGAGCGCAGGCAGCTTCGTCAGCCAATGGGTCCCTGAGGGTCGAATCGGTGCCAGCTGCGCCGTTCGCAGCGGGCTCCTGCTTATATGCGATGCCCTTGATGAAAAATTCTGTGCCGTTCGTCTTGTAGAAGAAATGGGAGCCCTAACAGAGTAAGAAAGACGATCACAAAATAGCAAGATCGTGAAGATAGGCATGATTTGTGGGTACGTACCTTGATCACGATAGGATCAACGTCTGCAGCGTTGACAGATGAGACTAAGAAAGCAGCACCGGCGAATGCAGTTGCCGCAGCAGATGCAATGCTGAATGACTTCATTATGGGTTGAACAATGGTGTATGGCCGCTGGGCAATAGAAAGTTGTTTCTATAGTGTTTGAAATGAACGAAACAGTATAGATAGAATCGCTTCAATTGTAAATACTGTGAAGTGGTAAAGGCTCAAATAATGAGAGAAGCCAAGGAAACCCTGAACGAGTAAAAACGAGTGTTGGGAAGGTAATATTGCAACGGAAAAGTGGTCCGGAGGTGTCAGTGAGTGAATTCTAAGAATGAAACGAAAGTTGAGAGCCCTCAGGATCTTTTGAAAAGGAATCTGGACGGCGGCCACAATAACGAAGGAGGAAAAGGTCGATGTAATATAAATATCAAGGATATTGGAACGATGTCTAATTAGGGACTGGCGACTGCGATCAGCACTGTACAGTACCTCTACTGCTGCAGAAATAGATTTGTAGTGCCGCCCACAAACCGTGTATCCCTTCGTTTTCTACCGTTCAACCAAAGGGCTAATCAGTTCACGTCTCCACCTTCACGAGACGTCCGAAACACACCTACGAGTAGTATGAGCAATCTAATCTTATGTTATTAGCTATGCCAGACATAGCTAATAATATGAACATAGTTACTAAACATACTCTAGTTCCGGCCCGCGGTGGCCTCGGGCGCCGCACGATGCCAGCGACTGTCTCCGCCCTCACCTACCGCCAAACTCGGACTAACCACATAGCTACTAGTATAGATATAGCACAATGATTTCGGCGCTCGGTGGCTTCGGGCGCCGTTTGAAGCCAGCGACTGCCTCCGCCTTTGTCATCCGCATCCACGCACCTCACTTTTCAATTTCCACTCTGTTTATCTGCACTGCCAATCAAACTCGGATGTACCGCCTTGAGGAAAAAAGAACGTCTGTGGAGCACTGGCATTCTTCCTACACAGCCCCAACGAGGCTTCGGGGTTGAAGAATTCTATTACAAAAACTACCGCACAGTTGTACCTGTTGCGTTTGCTTCAAACCTACCACCTTCTTCACTATACAGAGAGAGTTAGCAAGAAAGAACGAGAGAAAAGAAAGAGATAAAGATTAGTCTAGTGGATACCAGCAAGGATTTTATTTATTCTCAGTCGTACACGCTTGAAAGTTCAGAAATCTTGTGTAACTGTCACAGAAACGGTTATAAAATTGACGGACTTGTGAATCTAATCTCCAAGTGAATACGGCTGCTCGACACATAGTCTTACTATAGTTCATGCCGTACCTAGTTCATTTATAATATGTAAACTTGTTGGAATCGCACGTCTAGTCCCACGTCATAGTATTCCACGTGACAGTGCACTAGTTGCTGAGGCAAACTAAGACAATTTACGAGTTAGCTTAAAAGTCCTTCCGGCGCTCGGTGGCTTCGGGCGCCGTATAAGGCCATCGACTGCCTCCGCCTTCATCATACGCATCTACATACCACACTTTCGATTTGCAGACTCGTTCCTACGCACTGCAGGCTAAACTCGGCTTGAGCAAAGACGAGTGCATGCGGAGTGCCGGCCTCCCTGACACACAGCCCAATTCCTCTGAGCCAGCTTTCCTAAGCCCAGCAACTTGGGTGGCAACCCGCCCCGTACTCTTCAGAGTGGCCCACCTTCCAGGGTCGATTCCCAAACGTGACAAAAATGGATCCCATTGAGACGCAGTCGGACCAAGGCAGTCCCCAGATACAGAATCAGGCTCCGGTGGTGAGACATCTATTATCAGTAACTGATGCTAACAACTAACATCCACTAGTGCGACAACTGTCGAGCGAAGAAGGTATACTCAGCAATAACTTTAGCCATTTGTTCCTCATCTCGCTAACCTAGAGCCCCTTATAGATCAAATGTGATCGGGGATCGCCTTGCAAGTGTTGCATGCTATCAACGATTCCTTGCAAAAGGAGCGTGAAGACCATTTCGGAGAAGAAGCAGCGAATTCTCATCTCCCCTCGTTAGTAAGTCTTGTCGTGTATCGCGAAAACACTCTATGCACATCATAGCTGAGACAGTCGTGACAAGTGAGCATGAGATTGCTGGTGTCAATGACCGGCTTCAAAGAATAGAACAGATGTTGCATGTCCTTATCTCTCGCTCGAATCAAACCATCCTACCTGTGTCTCCAGCAGCGAAAGAAGTTGTCCCTGTAGCAAAGGCAGATCTAGTAGGGCCAAGGAGAAACAACGAAGATGACGCGATCGAGCCGTTTCAAGGCGAATCATCATTTGTAACTCATTCTATACGCGCCAATGAGGAGTTTGGGAATATCCTAAGCCATGCGGCTGCTCCGAGGGATAGGCTGAGCACGGAGAAGATTTCAGCACGTCGTCCTAGCAGAGACCTGCAACAAGCAAGCGTGTCAGCCAGTATGCGGAGACTTTCCGGGGCAACTTCTGGCTCGAACCACCGACTTATGCCGCTTCCTAGTGCAGATCTTGTACTCAAGGTCCTAAGATATGCCACAGGTAAGTTATGAAGTGGTTGATGAATCGGTATCGGGGGCGCTTGACTAAATCCTAAATGGCTCAGATAATACTCAGAGGTTTTTCACGGAGTATCCGTTCTTACCCGTCACTGCCTTCAGTAATATGTGTCAACAGGTATACTTTCCAACTGCCGACTATCCAATCGGCATTTTCCTCATCGTCAACGTTGGCTTGTGTACTATTTTGCGAGATCTCGGCAAGGAAGTCATAATTCAACTAAACATTGATCTTGAACTTGTCACAAAAAGCATATCAATGAGCACAGAAAATGCCACGTCTTGTCTGAAAAGTCTGAATATGACTATGGAACCTCTGTTTGAGAATATAGTTGGACTAATACTGCTGGTTCGTATTCTAGAAATCTTGCTTGCAAACCATCCTAACAGATACTAAGGCATCTTTTCGCATAGACCATGCGGACCCGATGGTGGCCTGGAAATTGATCTCAATTGCAACCAGCCTTTGTCAGGATGCTGGCTATCATCGTCTACCAGAAGATTATGAGCATATTGAAACCCGACATAAACGGATCGCTTTCTGGTACGTGTATGCCCTCGACAAAACACTTTCCTTCAACTTTGGCCGCGTCGCGAACCTTCAGGACTATGACATAACAACCTCGCGACCATGCCATCCTAGAGATATAGACGGCCATTGGGGAAAGGAATTCACTGCTTGGCTAGATTTGACTCAGCTAAAAGCCGAGATTTACATGCAACTCTATGCAGGTCAAGCCCAAGCCAAAAATACGTCTACTAAGAAACCGCTAGCGCAAGAGCTTGCCACGAGGTTAAGGAGTATTCGGGTCTCATATAAAAATGTAAGACAGTCATCAATCGCCGTGTGGGGTGGAGAGTGACTAATTCTAATAAGGGAGATCTGCTAATGCAACCACCCACAATCCCTGATGACTGGTTCGATATCATGTTCTACTCAACCCTCACTATGATATATAAGGCAATTCCTGTGGAAGGGTCAAACCCTTTAAAGTATTGTGATGAATGCACGGCTTCAGCACGTTCTGTTCTGTACGTTCATCATAATGCTTGGCAAAAATTCCAGGGCGAACAGGAGGAGTTATGGAATTTGCTTGTCCACTGGTACGTAATTCTTTTTTAAGGCAGAGATATACTAATATATTTAGGACTCTTGTAACATGCCCTTTTGTTCCGTTTCTTGTCGTGTTTAGCAGTGCTATATCAACAAGAAGTCAAGAAGACCTAAAACTTCTTCATAAAACCGTGAGCAGCCTTCGTTCAGTTGCCCAACACTCACAAAGTGTTGCAAGTCTGTTAGATGTCTGTGATAGGTTTTACCAGGCTAGCAGAGCTTACATAGAGCAATGCTCCCCAGTGGAGGGAAGCTCAACGAACCAGTTTGGATCCAGCACTAGTTTCGCAACGAATCAGGCGGAATGTGGCCTTGCTGAGTCTATAGGTCCTTTCGAGACGTTGCAATACGATTGGCAGGATTTACCGAGCCATTGGAATTTCCCGCTAGGAGTTCAGGAAGCGCAACAAATGTCATCGTTTCTGAACCATTATTTTCCAGGAGACTGTAACTAGATACTAGGAAAAGTAGAGAATCTACCCTATTGATGCTTAATAAGGCCTATTTTATTAAGCATTCGAGACTGATAAGTGATAAAACGACTATAATATATTGTACAAAAAATGACGCGGGGTGTTCTAGGATAAGCTTCTAGCTCAGGTCCGGTTCCAACAAACGTGGCGTACGCTCTAGAGAGAAATAATTGACTTCCTGTGGTCTTTCGGTCCTAGGTTCACAGGTGCATTCTTGATCCCTGCAATTTACCCAGTGTTTCCATTCTCGTTTAGAGTCGTCCTGCTCCTAAGCCGCATACGCTTTGCTCTAATGGCTAAACTCTTTGATGTCAAAGATGCAGCCACTATAGGTGAACTAGTCTTTAATCATTAGGTGGAAGCGAGTTGTCCTTAAGACTAGCGGTCCCTGCGTGTTACATATAGTTGTTCCTCCCTCCATCATGATATGCTTAGGTTCGAGGAGACTCTAGGGACTAACGATGTGTTTAAGACAAGTTACACGGTAGAATTAGTTAGGCTCTTATGTCTAGTTAAGATCTGCTTCCTAATAAGTGACTTTAGTGTAACTTACGAAGATGGTGAGTTAGATCGCTAGCCTATGTCCCTATTAAACCCTTAAGGTTGAAACGATAATTAGACTTAATATATATGATGCTAGTCAGCTTATGTTAAAGACATAGTAGAGCCTAGCAATGACTCTACCTGCTTAGTGTGCTCTTAAGTACTAGAATGCAGGATCCTAACTAAAGCTCTTGCTTAATATCGCTCTTATCCGTAGCAACTAGGTTAGAAGGCTTAGCATTTAACTCTTTGCCATAGCCTTATACCATTCTAGAGACCTCGAACTCCTAACTTTGTTTAGCCTCTGCCTTTTCCTTTTGTTTAATGCTTTCACTAGGGTTTTAACGACCTCTATGTCACGGGCATGCACTTGATGCCACGTGATTACAGTCCTCACGGACCCTAACGGGTCCTCTAGACTACCCGAAAAGGGGTAACGGCCTTAAACCTTACCCGTTTCAGGTCCGTAGTTATAAGCCAGACCTCTAGGCTTCGCCCACTTCTCTTCTTCTTTCTTCTGTAGCTTTAGATCTTCAATTAAACCACCTCTTGATTCCTAGTCCACCGTTACACCTGTGCATCGCTACAGGTAAGGTCGACCGTTACGGACTAAGCAGACGGGGTTAGTCACAATAGCCTTAACTCTATGCTAGAGCAAGCTAATCTTTAAGAGTAAGGGTTTTCTGCCCCATTATAGTAGATGATTAAGAAATAGATAGATGTAAAGATAAAGAACTATGAAATTTGAAAATTTTAAAGCAGGAGACTAGCCCTTTATACCATTCTCTTAGCTTAGCCGTTCTCACCTTCCTCACCCATTAGCTCACCTAGCTCACCTTGCTCACCCTGCTCACCTTGCTCACCCTGCTCACCCTACTCACCCTACTCACCCTACTCACCTGCGTGAATCCAATGTCGCAGTGCAACGCATCATTAAAAATTAACCCACTTTTAGGTGGTCGAGGTGGTCGAGGTAGTCGCCATCTCAAAATAAGGATAAGGGCAGCGAGGCTCACCCGCTAGGCCGGATGGGACTAATTTAACTATTATCCAGGTGTTTGCTTGAGATCGGTGGATTAGTAGTTGGGTGGGTGACCACCAGCGATCTCACAGGGGTAAACAGTAGGATGCAATTGACGGCAACTGCCCGATCCCCCTATAAATAAATAAAATAAAAATAAAATACCACTGCCTCTAGGCGTCTACTATTTCCCTATTATTTCACTACTTTACGGTACAGTGCAAATGTAGTAGGTGCAAAGTTTTGTCGGTGCACTCGGATTTCGGCCTTAGTTTGTGCTCCATCTGTCGTCGGGCTTCGGCCTTCCAAGGTGGCGAGTCAAACCCCCGAGCTCTGGCGAAGCTCGACATATAGATAGCAGACCTCAATAGCCCGAAACTTTATTTATTATTTATTATAACTTACTGTTTTTTCCGCTTCATAGTATTAATATATAATATCAGTTACATTTAAATCACTTCTCTCCTAAAATATACCTCACATCCATCACATCACCCTTCACTGCAAAACAACATCCAAGGGCGAAACAGACATGGCGCGTCTGGTGTGGAAAGACCCTTTCTGGGACGGAAAGAGAAAGCCTTATGTCATTGCACTTGTCGGAGCTGCTTTGATGCTGGTTCTTCTCTTCCTCGCAAATATTTCATATCTATACGGTGCGCTGTACAGAAGCGGCACCAGAGTCGATGCCCTCAATATCCTCGCCGTTGATTATGACCATGGTGTCATTGGACAATCTCTCACAGCGGCCTATTCGAATCTTCAAGGGGAGGGCTTCCCTACCCTCCAGTTCCACTCCCCTTTGGAATACGCTACCATTGGAGATGTTCGAAACGCCGTTTGCAAGGGAGACTATTGGGCTGCCATCTTCGTCCAGGAAGATGCATCCACTCGACTTGCCAATGCACTAAGCGGCGGGACACCAGCAATGGAGTACAATGCTAGCAATACCATCACCTATATCTACAACGGAGTGCGATATACCACTACACAAGTTGGCTTCATCACGGCAAATATGCAGGCATTGATCGGCGCTGCTGGCGGGGCATACAATGCCATCAATGGCACAAAGGCGGCATCAGTTGTCAACACGACTGACCGAAATGCTATTATGGCTCTACTGAATCCCATAATGGCCTCTTACATCAACATTACGCCCACGGTACAAGGGGCTCGAGCCCTTTACAACACTGTGACCATTATCCTACCCATCATCCAACAGTTCTTCTTCGTCATGGCACTAAACGGCATCTCGACTCAATTTGGCATCTACAGACGCCTACACAACACCCACGCAGGCCTTATAAGAATGGTCCTATCTATAGTCTACACCTTCATCGCCTCTCTTACAGTCATTGGTTATATCTGGGCCTTTCGAGAAGACTGGCAAGTCAACGGAAATCAGTTTGCGCTATCTTGGATGGTAGTATGGCTATACATGCACGTCAACTTCCTCGTACTAGATGCCGCGACAGGATTTATTCCAATGTCCTATATACCATTCTTTGTTCTAACCTGGGCGATTATCAATATAACCAGCACGGTCTTTCCATTCGAAATGAATCCGGGCTTCTACCGATGGGGATACGCATTACCTGCTCACCCGACTTTTACCATTCTACTCCAGATATGGTCAGGGGGATGCAATAATCAACTCAAATCTTCATTACCTGTCCTATTTGGATGGGAGATTGTGGGAGGTGCGTTGGCTGTTCTTGGGTCATACAGGAGGAATAAAGTTGCCCAGCGGGAGTTGGAAGAGGAGGAAAGAGTAAATTCGTCCAACGGCAAGCCGATGCTAGAAGGAAGCTTGAGAGGTAGTCAAGATTAGGAAGGGAAGATAGACTAAGTGGCAGGCCCAGGGTTATATTATAGAAGATAGAAGGGGGCAGGCACAACCTAGCCGGAGTTTATATGGTTTGATTTGAAAATAATTAGATATGCAAGAGGCGCCAGTAATTAATTATAATTTAATGAGGGTTATTGTGTAGGGTAGTAGTGCAATAATAGGAAGTAATAGTCAATTTAGGCTTTTGGTTGTTCACTTACTTGTAAAATACGTTGTGTAATTGTGTAATTTGGCCAGAATCCCCAACTTAGGCTTGCTATGTGATGTCACCGGAGGACCTGTATCAATAGAGTATTTCAACAGCTGGAAAGGCTGCACTGTTCAATAAATAATGCAGTACATGTTCTACTCTGTGCTAATCTCCAATTTCCACCGCGTAGTCCAGCCAAATATCGCGTGCCGATGTCGAAGGCGGTCGCTGTGAGCCTTCTTTCACGAGATGATACCGGTGGCTGGTTTGATCTTGTCGAAGGCAACGATGATATTGAAAAAGCCGTGGATCAGGTTGTTCGAGACAACGTCAACGCGGTTGAGGGAGAAGATCTTAACTATATGTACAGCTTAGCAACCTGATATCTTTACCAAGCGCCGGCCTGATCGTGCATTAGGCCCAACGGTTATATAGGGGTGTAGTGCGATCTTCAACATATTTTCTAACGCCGTCGAGTCTTTTATATCTTTGTTGGTAAAATGCCATAGTGCTACCTTACACCCATTTTATACGCCCACCGCTATACCCTCTACGTGGGGTAAAGCGCTTATTGTTCTGTTGAAAGGCCTCGGAAGGAAGTTGTCTCACCATTTCTAATTTCTAATCTTTGCTCCTGACAAGACCCTCGATTTGCCACAGGAATTACTACATTAATAATATTGCCATGGCTATCGCCTTCTATATGTCTCGCAACATGTTGCCTATCTTGGCTTAGCGCTGACGACTCGAGGGCTCACTCGTGGGCCTTGCCAAGACTTTCCATGTACCTTGATATCATATCGTATTATAAGCATACTTTTTGGAGTTGCAAGATGCGAAAAATTAAGAAAACGCGTATGAAGACGTAATAAGGTTTCGACGCCGGCTTCCGAGGATATTCTAGTTCTTGGCGGTGACGAGAATCCGAGATGACTCGAAAAGTGCTATGCGTATATAAAGTACCTTTTCTATCCTTTGTCAAGTCACTCTCATAAATAATTTCACATATCTTCGTGCTTCTAGCTCTTTACTACCCCTTAAAAGATTTCATAGTTAGCACCATGTGGCAGCGTCGTTTTCGTGTTTACATCGCCGTGGCAATGATATTTCAAGCAATTCCTCTGGCAGCTACACCTATAAACTCAACCAGTGAAGATGTATCTTCATTGCCGATTCCAGCGGAAAGCTATTTCAGAGAACACACTTCATCAAATCTACTTTATGCCCACATCGGATTTATGCTTCTTAGTTGGGTCGGCGCTTTACCTATATGTATGTTTCTCTCGAAAGTCAGACGCAGTCCAGTGAATTGATTCAAGCTAGCCTTAATGCTCAATATCGCCAATTCAAACCTCCGATATCCGTCTCATATCGCATTCCTGAGTCTTCACAGCATCGGCACGATTTTTGGCTTGGCATATAACTCCAGAACTCCGGATCTATACCCAAAAGCCTTACACGATAGTCTTGGGTGGGCCTTATCTGCTCTCATATTTACACATTTCATCATCGGAATTGTTAGAGATTCCTTTGGGAAGAGGACGTCAGGCCCCGGGACAAAAGACGAACGCACACCATTTATTGCGGAAGCAACTAGAAGGATGACCAGCGAAGAAGAGCGCAATATGGAAGCTTCGAATCAACCGACCAGAAGTTCGTCATCCAGAGCTACCTCTCCTTACCCCGAGCTATCGGAATCGTCTATCGAGACTGACTCTGAGACGATATTTGATGTCCACTTACACTACAATTCAAGGCTCGAGCACAGATACGATGGGCCGATGACATGGAGTCGGCGGTGGGCCAACGTTTCCGGATCGAATCTACTTGTACGGATTCTAGACTTGTGGTTCGGTATTGTTGATCGAGGACTGCTCGTTCTTGGGTTTGTCGCCATTTGTACCGGAATTGTCACAATGGCTGGAATATTCGTGCGTATGTTTGATCAGGATATTTGGACAACTTATTAATACCTACGAAACAGCACGGGAAACATATTTTCAATGGATTAGCACATTTCATCAAAGGGGGGATTTTCGTTGGGGTTGGAATTATTACACTCGGCCGCTGGATAGGCTGTTTCGCAGAATTCGGATGGGCCTGGAATCTCAAACCTTCCAATCTGACAATGCGGACTACCTCGATATCAATGGAGACAGTTGAATGCTTTGTAATATTCCTGTACGGGATTACAAACGTATTTTTGGAGCATCTTTCTGCTTGGGGTGGAGAATGGGTCCCCCAAGATTTTGAACATGTTGCCATCTCTCTTTTGTTCATTGGTGGCGGATTAGTAGGTAAACCCTGGCGAGCGAACAATTGGACAAATCCTAACTGATTTCTAGTGTGGGTTAATGGTTGAGTCAAAGGCATTTCGTCGTTTGGTCAAGGCATATCCTGAAGCATTACCCCATGATGGCGAATTCTCAAAACATATGCACCCGCAACCCGGAATCTCGATAAACCCTATTCCAGCAATGATTATTTTTCTCCTTGGAATGATCCTTGGCGGGCATCACCAGATGAGCACGGAATCGACTATGATGCACAAACAAGTAACTTCCGCTTCCTCCCAAACCATTCCTGGAATCCTTGCTGATGTAGTTAGTTTGGAAACCTTCTCATTTCCGCATCAGCAGCACGATGTTGTAGTTATTTACTCCTTCATATATCACCACCAAGCTCGATATATCCATCACGTCCACCGTCGGAGCTCGTCTGCTCATTTTGCTTCATCTGCGGGGGGTTCATGCTTATGGCGAGTGTAAGATTATCCAGCCCCTCTCGCAACCTCCCAAGTCGAGAATCAGTCTGACGTAGAGGTGTTATAGAACCGAGATACTGTGCAATCTATGATTGACAACGGCGTCAACGCGATGATCGTTGCAACCGTTACTATGGGTATCACGGCGATGCTAATGGCGTGGGTCATTTTCCTTCTTGTGGTGAAGGGTTGGGCGGAGAAGAGGGAGAAGACGTGGCGGGATAGAGTCGTGTCGGTTCAATGAATGCCTGCAGTTTATCTTGACTATGTTCCCGTTTGTCCACATACCCAGGGAAGTGCTCAATTACGTTGTATTTTAGATTTGGACATTTAAACTCTATATTGGCTAATCGGCAGAAACAATCTTCACTCCTCAGTGGTTCGACTGCGACTTAGTGGTTGATCCTTGTCAGAATCTGATCTCTGATTCGTGTGTGCATCGTATCCAAGGTTCCCGGCAGCAAACTCCTATCCAACTCACAACTCCCCAAACGAGAAATCCTTTCCGGACCTAAGCCGAGCCATCATTTATCTTCCCAAATTTAGGCTCAAGGCAAAAGATTTCACAGGAACTGCCAGGAGTGCCCGGATCGCACCCGTTGACCCCGTCTCGCAATATATAAACTACCTCTAGCGCGAGAGACGCAATCAATACTTAATATAGCTGCCCCGGCAACATGGGCAAACTTCCCGAATAAACGACAACCAAATTAGGGAATAGATGGTCATGCGGACCTGCACATATATGTTTTTCTCAATATAAGAATTTCGTTTTAGTCGTGAGTGGGAAAGCTTTGGATACGAATCCGTGTGTATAAGTACATAGGCGTTTCTCTTAGCCCTTCTAGCTCTTCTTGGGATCTGCTTTCTTGTACAGTGGAAAATCAGACTAACACGGCACGGTTTATTCATACTTCGCGATAATGTTCCCTCGCGTTGCTCTTATCGCTCTTGCGGCACTGCCGTTTTCTCTTGCGATCTCGAACGACTTCGAAAGCGGATGGGATCAATCGGCTTGGCCCATCTACGCGCCCGACTGCAACCAGGTAGGTTTATTCTCATAATAAACATCGCTTTCTTTTTGTACTCAATCTCAGTGAGATGGGATATTGCAGATGGAATCTGGAGCTACGAGCCGCTCTAGGGTCCTTCATACAACTCGGCACACGGCACAAGGCCCTTTTCCTCCTTTATGCCTTAGCTATTAACTATAGAGCCTCCAATCCCAGCCACTGACGTGTCACCTCTTAAAACATGTCTTAGACCGGTATGATATATAGTAGCTATGCTAACTTGATAAATAGGGCGGCACAATCACCCTTGATAGTTCTACAGCCCATAGCGGGAGCAACTCCCTTAAGGTTACAAGTCCAGGTGGCTACTGTGGACATATCTTCTTCGGCACAACACAAGTCCCTAGCGGTGATCTCTATGTTAGAGTTTGGCTGTAGGTTTCTCCTACAGCATACCCAATACCAGACAAGAGGCGCAATTTGGCTTCACATTGCTAACTTTTCTCGTCCTTCTAGCAAGGCCACTACTGCCCTTACATCTAGCCACGTCTCCTTCATAACCATGCCTGACTCTGCCCAGTCCGCTGGCAAGCACCTCCGCATCGGCGGCCAGAACTCAATCTTGATGTTCAACCGCGAGCAAGACGACGCCACCCTTCCCGACCTCTCCCCGCAGGGCACCGCGACCTCCACAGGCCTCCCAGCAGGCTCCTGGCAATGCTTCGAGTACCATCTCGGCACCGACGGCAGCATCGAGACCTGGCTGAACAGCAACGCCATTGCGGGCCTCACCACGGCAAACAACCCCAACGCCGAGGGGTGGTCGAGAAGCTCCATCATTCCCAAGGTGACAGGCGTCTATTTTGGCTGGGAGTCGTACGGTGGCGACCAAAACACATTCTGGTACGACGACGTCTCCATCACCTCATCTCGCGTTGGCTGTGGCGAGTCGACACCGCCTGTGACCACTGCGCCAGGAACTGGGGGAACAACTTTGACCACGACTACGAGCCCTCCGCCGGCTACGAGCACAACTCCTACGGTGGGTACGGTGCCGCTGTGGGGACAGTGCGGCGGGAATGGCTGGACGGGTGGAACTATCTGCGCTAGTGGGCACTGCGAGAAGAACGGGGACTGGTACAGCCAGTGTGTGCCCTAAACGCGCTTTGGGAAACGCAGTTGTTAGCTCACTCTATACAACTTCAATGGTGTTTGTAGAACCGGCTGTGACGAAATGAGGTACGCTGCGGGGATAGATAAGTGCCGGAACTCTGAAGATAGGGTTTAGCAGTTTTATGCATGTGTTCTATTTCATGCTAATATTAGATCATCTTCAATTATTCGTTCTTGTTATTCTACTTGTAGTAAACGGAAGTATTGATGAGCTATGGGCATGCTGCCCGACGGAAATCGAAATAGCTCATCTATCTCAATGCGTTAGTACCTAAGGTACACACAGGCGTGCGATTATCAAGTTCGGGTGCGAATATATTAGAATGTAGGCAAGCAGCCTGCGTAAAACAGTGACATTCGTACACTGGTGTACGAATACTGGAATTCCAAGTACCGCCGTGCGATCCGGCGGTGTCGTCAGCAATCTCACACGTTGAGCACTGAGGGTAGCCCTCGCGTTTCTTCTTGCGCAAATATCAGGTCTAACAGCTCTATTTACTCTATAATGGCGGAACCATTCTTGGTGTAGCAAATTTCAAGCTTATATTATGTAGAGGTTGTAGTGATATCAGATATGGATCAACCAAAGCAATCCAGTTACGAGAACGTCCGGCAATGCCGAGTGTGACAGCCTCCTAGCGTTCCGTTTATTTGGTGTTGCGCTAAAGGGTGCGGGGAAGATCAACGCGTACACAATCTGACATTCGCAAGATGTCTCCTAACTAGGGACTAGTTTGGACGCAAGGCTAAACAGCGTATATATCTACTTCGATCTCAACATCTTCCTCCTGTCATCCACTCAGAAAGGTAATATCTTGCGACAACTGCTATATTCTCCTACAATTATCTCAAGACTCGTAGCAATGCAAACATGGTAGGCGTAGCTGGGAAATCACAAGGATGCAACACTTGTCGAAGACGGAAAGTCAAGGTATGCAGAAACCTCTGATGCATTGCTGGAGGAAAGTTATTAAATGGGAAACTGGATACAGTGTGATCAAGGAAGGCCCTCTTGTGGCCAGTGTACGAAATCTAAACGGCAATGCACTGGATATCAACGTAACAGGCACTTCAAGAACTTGAGTGCTTTGGATCGCGATACTTTGATTGTAAGGAAGCAACCATTGAATCCCATAACGGAACCCTCTTTTATCGAATATAATCATAGCGAGCTCTATTTAAAGAAAGGCGCGAGAAACGTGGAAACCAAATCGTCAAACCCAGAGCAGTCGGAAAGAGTGTCAACCTCTTTATCTGAGCTCTTCGAGCACTTCTTATCTGACTACATCCCCCAAGGCGGAAAGGCAAAACAGGGTCCCCCAGTATCTTGGCTCCAAACGGTTCAGAGTGCTGGTAATCTCATAAATAACAATACCTCCCTACCCCTCGCAATAACAGCCTTAAGCCTGGTACAACTAGGAAAGAAGCACCAAAACGTGAAGCTGCAAAACGAGGGGATGGCTGTCTACGGACAAGCACTCGAAGGGATTCAAGCGATACTGTCGTCGAGCGATGATCTCATTTTTGAAGAGCAGACACTCGCGAGTTGCATGACACTATTGGTCTTTGAGGTTAATCTAATCTTTTCGCCCATCTCACTTCGTTGGAGCTTGTCCATTTCTGATATGCAGAACTAGGTACTCGAAACATCCGGCTTGAATGTACAGGGATGGATCAGCCATATCCAGGGAATCTGTCGACTCTTCCAACTGCGCGGCCCTAGACTGCACGTATCCGAGTCGAGCCACCAACTTTTCATCGGTTTCAGGCCAACTGGAGTATATTCCCCCTTAGTTCCTTCTCTTAACACAACTGATTGATTTTCAGATTATTTATGCTTTGGCAACACGAAGATCATGCTACCTTGGGGACGAGGAATGGCTAACCATCCCATGGCAAAGGGCTCCAAAATCCGACTTCCACCACCTTCTCGATATTATGGCTCTATTGCCAGGTCTTATTGAACGAACAGAGCTTACCATCTCAGCGGATGCGATATTACGCTCGCCAACAGTGATGGAATCTCTACGTGAGAGATATTGGGCTCTCGAATGTCAGCTTCGGACGTGGTATACCAACCTTGCAGACTCATCAGCCACGCCACTGCGTTCCGAGACGTCACTGATGACAATCACCTCGGCGACCCTATCCGACTTACAGCCATTGACCGACTCATCCCTTGACTTTCCAAACTTCGAAATCGCACGTATGCATCTCTTCTACTGGGCGGCGCTTCTTTTAATCTACACCAACCTTACTTCAATTCCGCCGCCCCCTTCGACTTCTTTGCAACAGTTTCCCCAAAACAACCTTCGGTCGGAAATACACACAACAGCGACGCTCATTGCGAGATCCATCCCGTACCTTCTGTCTCTACAGACGCAAACCATGGGTCCTCAGAATGTATGCTTCCCTTTACGGATTGGCATGCATGCCTTTTCAGAGCTCGGAGAAAGTAGAGAAGAGAGATGGTGTAGAGATGTGTTTGAGGAGCTAGATAAAAGAGGATTCCCGTTCGGAAAGATTTTAGCAAATGTAAAATGGGAGGATATTCCTCGATTTTTGTACATAACGTAGGATAGAACAACAAATAGAAGTTGTTGTTTGTACTCTTTAATAAAACTTCTGTCTTTTCTACCTTAATAATTTTTATAATACGTCTGTCTCTAAGTCTAGAGAAGCATCCTGTTACAAGACAAAGTTATAGTTTAGGAATCTCTCTTTTTTTCCCCTTCACTCAATGCAATCGCCAACACAAACAGCTTGGCTGTACTATTGAAGTTCGAAGCCGAATCGAATACCAAGCTATAATCGCTCCCGCGCCAAGACCTCACTCGTCAGCTTCCCGCTCCCGTGTTCCCGCTCTTGGACTATTCCAAGGTCACCCCCACCTGCGCCTGTAGGTTATTGTAGTAGGGCGCTTCACCTTGATTCTGTGATGTGACTTGTACCAATCAGCTTTGGCATCCGGAAACTTGCAGCCTAACTTAATGGCTCGCACTGCCTCACATGCTCAGCCCCAATAGAAAATATTACAAGTTGCAAATAAACCACGACACAGCACCTGTTTGAAGATCGAAATTAACCGCCGCAATGGCAGAAACCATCGGCATTGTCTCCGGTGTCCTAGGATTAGCCCAGCTCGCATTTCAGAGCAGCTTGGTAGTCTACGAGAAAGTCAAGAGCTTCAAAGATGCACCCTATAAAGTTCGCGATTTACGCGACGAACTGAAATCTCTGGCCGATGTACTCGAAATCCTTTCGCAAACAGCACAAGACAGCGAAATAAATCTCGACTCTCTCGAGCTCCCATTGCGCATATGCAATGAGGCTTGCAAAAGCTTATCAGAGTTTATTGACCACAATACTCCCCGTTCGACCAGTGAGAAATTTAGTAAACTCGATTGGCTAAAGTTCCAGTACAAAGGAGATGATATCACGGAATTCAAGGAAAAGCTAGCTATCCACAAGTTAACCATCACCATTGCACTTGAACATGCTAACCTGTAAGTTAAGTCTCTGAAATTAACGGGGCTCCATAAGTCTAACTATAATATTTAGACGCACCGCGCATATAACTCACAAAGTCCTTGTGGAATTTCAAACGACATGCAACGACGCGATACAGGACCTGAATTTGCAGATGGAAACTACTCTTGGGAAGCTCGATCAGTCTCTTGATAACGTTGTCGAAAGAGCGGCCCTGGAGGACGAGAAAGCCAGCATCGTCGCCTCCCTTGAGATCGCTCAAAAAGCACTCAAAGACTGTCAATCAGGCAATATCAATGTTATTGAGAATAATGAATCCAGCACCGACGCTATTCAGGCTATTTTGACGTCTGAAAAATATCTCATCCATGCCAAAGACAATAAAGCCAAGGACCAATCGTCGCAGTTTATTGGCAATGTAGATTCGGCTACGGTTCAGAAGGCACTACAGGACCGTCGAGATAAAGCTCCCGAGAAGAATACCAAGGAACAAGTTGAGAACTCGCTGCCATTTAGTGACCGTTTCGGTGCAGGGAACAAGCTGGGACGGTAAGGTAGTTTTGACACTATGAAAACTGTGCCGTATATTAAGCTGTTGGTACAGCTATTGAATATGATTATATTGCAGCCCTGGTACATATTGCCGTAAGATTGTAAATGCAAAAACCGCGTCCCGCTCACGAAAACATTTTGGGTTTATGTTTATATGCCTCCCCAAATCGTAACATATACATCACACACTGTGTCTATTATGATCGAGATTCATTCGTCCTCCTCCCGAACCAATAGAACAGATGTTGTTGCCGCTTTGCCAAGCCTCGAAACATCTCAGCCTTCTCAGGTTGCAAAGCACTTCACCCCGCAAAAATACGACACGTTCGAGGCTTCATCAGTGTAGGGTCAATTGTTGATGTCACAAGTCTCAGCCTATGCGACGTAGTACTGTTCCGCGAGATATTATCCAAGTTCATATTTGCTGTTTTATCGGCACATATTGTGTGCACCTTCCACCTTTGATACACGGAGCTCATGCCGTCCCGCCCTATAAGGCTAGAGGCCATGAACATTAATGCTGAAGGAAACAGTGTTAGCGGCCATGGTTATCAGCACATTGGACCTATAATCTATAGTAGGTTGCCGACTCTTCTACAGCCATTAATTAGAGGGGTTGGAATGGCAGGCTACACTTGAAGTACTTTCGCTCATCTACGATTTCTAGACTCGGACAAACCTCTCAGTCCGGAGGAGGAGGAAGAGAAGATTTCTACGGTGCTCCTGGAAAGTTTGCGCTTTCCTTCGATGGAAGATCGCTATAACGACATTCGACAACCTTATCCAGAAACCTTTGAGTGGATTTTTCATGACCCAAAAATGAGAAATAAGGATTGGGACAACTTCGCCGAATGGTTGGTCAAACGACGGTTGGGCGAGGACGATGGGTTGTATTGGATTGAGGGCAAGGCCGGTTCAGGAAAATCTACCTTGATGCGTTACATTTTCGATAATATACAGACTCGAGAGCTCCTTCGGAAGTGGTCATGCGGCGAAGATGAGCCACTGCTCGTCAGTTTCTTCTTCTGGAGGAGTAGTGGGGATAAGGACCAGGCATCGCACGAGGGACTTCAGCGATCACTGCTATATGAAATTCTCAGCAAAAAGGAACATCTAATTCAAGACGTGTGCCACGACACTTGGGAGATGATAAAGTCATCGAAAGAGCCTGACCTCAAACCACGACAGAACTGGTGGAATTTCGAACGGATCCGCAAAGCATTTAACAACCTCTGCGAAGTCGATTTGGGTAAGGTGTGCTTGTTCATCGATGGTCTTGATGAGTGTACCGGAAACGACTGGGAGACAATCGAGATTTTAAGATCTATTATTCAAAAATCAGCTAATATCAAGGCTTGCGTATCAAGTCGCCCTGAAACCGTCTTTATGGACGACTTTAAGGATAATCCAAAACTTCAACTCCAAGCCCTGACATCTGACGGCATCAAGCTTTACGTTTCTGGCACTCTTCAAAACGATAAGAAAATGAAAAATCTTTACCGTGATGAGGAAGCAGAGGCTCTAAATTTAGAGAAAAAGATCGTGTCTGCAGCGGACGGCGTCTTTCTCTGGGTCGAGCTCGTCCTGAAATCCCTTATAACTGGTCTCAGAAATCTCGATGACATTGCACAACTAAGGGGACGATTAGCTAGGATGCCACCGAAAATCGAAGAACTTTATACGCACATGCTTGAGAATATCGAAAAGACATATGCACAGGATGCTGTTCATATCTTCCGAATAATGTCGATAGCGCATCAGGACACTTCGAAAAGGCCAATATTGCATGTTCGGGAGAATACATTCCAAATTCCAGGATTAACAGCTTTGGAACTGTCTTTTGCGCTCGACAAGAACCAAGATTTTGCGATAAGTACAACACCCATCAGTTATCGAGACTCGTCAATGCGGATAAATCGAGTTGATATCCAACTACGCAATTGTTGCGCTGGGCTTCTAGAGGTGTCAGGCCGAGAATATTTTCGAAGACGCAAAGATCGGGACAGTTTCGTCTCAAACGACCCATTAGCAAAAGTTCAATATCATCACAGGATCGCCAAAGATTTTTTAGATGGCAAAGATGTGCAAGGTCTGATTTTGGGAACTCAACAGGGAGACCAATTTAGCCCGAGCGCGGCTTTGGTTCGAGGTCGGTTGGTGAGCTATCAGACCTTGTGGAGACCGACCTTGATTGTTCCAGAAACCAGTAAAGCAGACATAAACGCAACCCTTAGTGCAGACCGAGACAGGCCACTTTTGGAATCCATAGACGCGACCCTTATTCTAGCCCGTCAAGCCGAAATCGAAACAGGTAAGGGTCACGTGGAGGAAATTGACAGGTTGAACACGACGATACAACAACTATGGTGTCCACCCCACTTAACTAAGAAGTATTGGGGAAGACGCATCAGCTTCCGTCCGCCTTTCAATCGTCCTTCCTACTGGCAAGATGATTTCCTTGGAGTAGCTGTGGCCTATGGGCTACATCATTATGTAGCACAGAAGCTGGGGGATGGGAATTCCATCCTCCTCGGAAAACTGGGTCGGCCATATCTCGACTATGCACTTGCCCACTCATTGATGAGCCCGGGGATTTATAGCCCAGATATGGTGAAGCTATTGCTTGCTCACGGTGCGGAGCCCAATGAGACGAAGAGGCTTGATCCCGATGACAGGCTTGATGACGATCGTGTTACTTTCAGAAGCTCGCCGTGGCAGAACTTCTTGAAGAATGGATTGATCTATCCCGAGGCAGAGCGGATTATGGAACTGCTATTACAGCATGGTGCTGATCCTTCCGTAAGTACCATGTACAATATTATTTTGTATAACTCGTATCAAATTAGAAAAACATCATCCAACTGATTTCATCATAGATGGCCGTGGCAGCCGTTAAACAATCTACATTACTAGACCCATACTCGAAGGAGAAGATGCTCACTTTGATTTCCGAGAATCAGCAAAAGGCGCCGGAGGCAGCAGAAGATGAGGAACCTACAGAGGACGAGGAACCTACAGAAGACGAGGAATATATAGAAGACGAGGAATATACAGAAGACGAGGAATATACAGAGGATGAGGAACCTACAGAAGATTAGGAACCCACAGAAGATGAGGAGCCTGCAGAAGACGAGGAACCTACAAAAGACGAGGAACCTACAGAAGGCGAGGAACCTACAGAAGACGAGGAACCTACAGAAGACGAGGGACCTGCAGAAGACGAGGGACCTACAGAAGAAGAGGGACCTACAGAAGAAGAGGGACCTACAGAAGAAGAGGGACCTACAGAAGAAAAGGGACCTGCGCTACTGCGCCGACTACGTCAATTAGTATGTGGTTCACGAGGATAAAGTTGTGATATATGTTTCAACTCCTGTTTATCCACGTGGATTCGCGTTCACGATAACTACGAGGCGTTGAACGCAGCCTCGCAAATCGGCACTCCCGGATCCGTGCTACTAGCAATCGGTCCTCACTCGAATTGAGGAAATCCCACTGTCGTGATGTCCTCATCTACGGAGATTTTGAGATGCAGGTGCCTGGGGGCGAGGACGAGTTTTCATACACAAGATCGTTCCAGGGCTAGAAGATATACGCCTTTAGTACGATTAAGAGCATCAAGCCAATGAATTACAGGCTTGTGTATAGAAGAGCGAATGAAATATCTAATTCTCCAGAGTTTATAGTTGTATGTGAAAGATAGACTTATAGTTTGAGTACAGACCGACATGCACCTACCACAAGTGCCTTACTAGGAATACGGCTATTCAAATAAGGGTAGCAGAACGGTTCCCTCGAGTCCGTAGTCTCAAGTGGAAGATATTTGGAGCTAGTAATGGTAATCGAGCAAAAGGGGGTCACCCATTGATCCACTACGGACACTTATGATGGCACCCTGGAGAGTACGAACTGCCCGTCACGTCTCCCGTCCGACTCGTCATTTACCGTTGGTCACAATAATTCCCCCCCTGGATGCGTGGACCCTTAGCTTAGTCCACTGGAGACGAACAGCAAGCTTGGACACAAGAATTGCCCCTTTTTTAGACAAAACATGATCTCATGCCGTTCGAGCGAGTCAGGAAATACAACGAACACTGAAACGAAGCACTGGTAGGTTTTGTATTGCTTTTTTATACGCCACGAGCCCAGGTTGCCGTCACCCAGACTTTTCGTAGTCAGTCAAGGAAATTGCCCCTCTCCCCCTCGAAAGCTCCGACTTAACTATAACTTCTAACTATAGAGATAGGTACAAGAAATGAGCTGCAGACAAAAATAATATTCTCCTTCGATCTATAGCTAGTACTCATCAAGTGCTGTCAAATATCAAGAATAACCACCTCATCCTCCGAGTCCGTCTCCTTGGAGCTCTCACCAGCATGTTCTGTAGGCTCGTCGTTGTCCCCGCCGGGCACCGAAGGTGTCACATCGCCCGTTCCAAGCCCCGATTCCGACTGGTTGTGCAAACTAAAGGCTTTCCTTGCCGAAGTCTCCAGGATAGAACCCGTCAGAACCTTATTCTCCGTATCCTCCCTGAACATTGCGGCAATCGCCTCGGTCTCTCTCCTATCCAGCTCCTCGCGCTGCTCGCCGATCATCTGGAGCTGGCAATCGAGCCTGTTCTCTAGGAAGTTCTTGTTGAGTTTCATGTCCTTGATGTGGCGGTCTAGACCCGCCTCTACGAGTTCGAGGATTGCTGCACGGGTATTGTCGCCTAGTGTTGTTGCGAGTCGGATTGCGGACTGTACCATTTTCTGGATTCCTTGTGCGGTTGTTGATAGTCGATGGACGGCAGAGTGTCGAAGAGGCTCTGTAGACGAGAAGACTTCACTGAGGGGAACCCCAGAGTCATTGAAAAATGCGTCTGCTGGAAGTTTCTCACAGACCCTAGCTAAAGTCTTTGTCCACATTGTCAGCTCTACCGCCTCTGCACAGTCCCACTCATTGCTTTCGAGTGTAGTAGGAGTCCATTTAACTGCAAAGTCGAAGCAGCACTCTTCCAACAAGCGTTGACTTGTTGTCAGAATGAGGTGCTGAACGTTATATGGAACAGACGCAGGATATAGTGAAGGTACTGTTGATTCCACTTGTACAGGAAGTTTGGGCACCGTCGAGTTGAGCGGTGGTGGCGTCTCCTTAGGCACTGTACGCAATTAGTACAGCTAGGTAGTTCTAATAAGTGGCAACATACATACCCTCTTCCACATCTGCATCTTTGTTATTCTCAGTTATCCTGACCCCCGATACCAGTTCCTCCAGAGCCTCTGCCTCAGAACGAGCCGCCTCACTTTCGAATGCGGCCCGCTGTACGTTTCGTACTGGCGTAGTCTGAAAGAGCTCTGGGAACGCAAGCTTTGCTTGGATATCCGATTCGAAGACACGGATTTCAAGGAGTGCCTTGAGTATATTCACAACCTTGTCATATCCAAAATCGTTGATGAGCGGTCTAAACGCACTGGCATGTTTCTCTACTAGCTTCCGGATCTTCTTCCGGACCTTCTTGGCCTCGAGGAGGTTTGCATATTCGCCTGAAATTAGGCTGCGGTATGCAAGAAAGACGCGGCGCTTGTCGGCAGCGGAGGGCGACATTATCATAAGTTTCGATTACAGCTGAGCTGAGAGAATATGCGCATTGGCAGGGTGTCCTGTATTGACCAAATCACTCAACTATATATACCTCGAGTACTATACAAAAACAGCCTCTGCAGATATGAAGATCCGGTTTCGTCCAGCTACTGAATTCACATCACAAATTTCTGTGTAACTGCTGAATTAAGAGAAAGCAACCCTATGTTATCCTCTTATTCCCAAGTTCGGCGCCATGTAGGTCTCGCAAAAGCTAAAGGCGGTCTGGTCCGATCCCGGTCTGAGTGGTAAGCAGACGCTGCCGCTTGCAATCACAATTCTACAAAATGCAATGGTCACTGCCTGCTTCCGAAGACGGCGGTTATCGATTACTATTCCATCATCGGCAAGGAGCCGCCGCGGTTAGCATTGTAGTTTTCTCTACATGCCAAACCATGGGCTAAAAATAAAATCCGACGTATTTTGCATCGTGCACAACGCGCGCAGTATGAGTTGGCACGTCTGTGTGAATTTCAAACATGGTTTGGGTTTCTAAATAGCTGGGCTCTTTCGCAAATCACGTGTGAGTTCATAAATATAGTCTACCACAGCCGGATATAAATACTCACTACTACCTCCCGTACCTACCAACGATTCAAGGACCAACCAGGAACCAATCAATGCAATGTCACTGTCGGAGACTCTCCGAAGACTGATGTTGTAAAATATAGACCAGCTTTGCCTTACTAAAGTGTGGGCGCTCCACTTTTGCCTGCTTCGCTGGTTCAACAACTGAAGATTGAGACCACGTGCGTGTATCACGTGATATATAATATATGTCCCGCCGATCCAAGCTTGTGGCTGTGCTGTCGTCATCCCCCGCTACCCCCACCCCGCTGATATCCCACCCAATCACCATCCCTTTTAAAAACCGCGCAACACCTTCCTCCTAAAGCAGTCTAGTCCCGATGTGCGCCAGGATGCATCCATCCCCGCCCACATCTGCCGCACAGAAGCCAACCAGTTAGAAGGGCATGACGTCGATATTTCGCTGATGGAGGGGGAGTACTCCAGTAGAGGGGTGGAAGGAACCATCATGATGGTAGTAGATAGAGAGACTAGATAACTGACTGTGTAATGTTACTTTCTGCTATCCTATTACCTCCAGCTATACCAGCCCATCTCTCTGCTGTGTCTAACCTCCAGCTATACCAGCCCTCCTAGCTGTACAAGCCACCCGTCTAAACCCCTCTACCTAACCCCTCTAACCCCTCTAAACCCCTCTAACCAACCCCCCAATTCGACTACTCTGGACCACACCCACACTAATCACAGCTAGCTAGCACAACTAACACACAGCTAATCACAGCTACCACCCAAACTAACGCCAGCAACTTGTGCCCTGGTAGAGCTGATATGCATGTGCTAAGTTGCTTGTCTGCATGTACCTTCCCCCTTCTCTACGCTTCTACTCTACTTTCCCCTCCCCCATCCCACTACCAATCCCACCACCAACTAACAACCGCAAATCACCGTGACAGCTGAGCGCAACCCGCGGTACCCTAGTCAACTCCTAACACCTCCTAGCGCGGCTTGCTCCCCCTTTCTCCCCTTCTCCGAGACCAGAATCCCATGGACGGGACAGAATAGGGTAGCAGGGTAGACGGGGGTTCCGAAAGGGTGGACGGGGTGGAGGGGGGGGGAGACGCAATCAAATCAGGGCCCAACAGCCAACGGACAACAGAGTTACTACGGGTCCCTATGATGTTACCAGGTTAACGCCATGCCCCTCTATCTGCTTCCATGTATATATACCCCTCCAGCCCCCCTTCTTCCCATAGCATCCTCTCTTTCTTCCTCTCTTGCTAGCAATCTACGTTCACTTAACACACACCTACAACACCTACCCACCAACCACCGCAAGAATGGACTTCCTCAAGAAAGCCGCCGGAGAGCTGCAGGGCAAGTCTGCCGGAGGCGCATCCAACACCGCCGGTGCCCCCGCCGCTGGTGGTTCCGCCCCCGCTGCTGGAGGAGCTGCGCAGTCGTCCGACTACGGTGACAAGGGTATGTCTTAATTCCTTTCCCTCTTCCTTCCCCCATCCCTCGAGAAGACTAGAGAAGAGATGAGGAGCAGAATACTGACGGATAATCTACAGCATTCGCCGCCATCTCCAAGAAGTCTGGCCACACCTTCTCCGCCGACCAGAGCGAGAAGATCACCGATGGCATCCGTGGCGCTTACGAGAAGGCTTCGGGAAGCAAGGTTGACTCCAAGTACTCCAACTAGAGTGTGAGGGACTAGGGATAAGAAGGGATACGGGTGTTATAGGATGATGATCCATGGGTCTCGGGTTTTTATGTAGCAATGATCTATCAATCACTTTTGCGGTTATGGCTTTGATGGTATTTGTGAGGGGGGTGTGGATGTGAATGTGATGCTGGTGATGTGTGTGTTTGTCCTTTATGAGATGAAATGTGGCTTGTGTGTTGAGGAGGATATGGGCACTTACTTACCTTGTGTCATTGCTGTGTGGGATTTGATAAGGAAGATGGTGATGCTACAGCCAGGTCCCCTCATATCTACCACATCCAACACATCTATCACATCTAACACTCCCATCACTCCCATCACCCCCATCAACCCACAGATACACACCACTCCANCCCCCCCCCCCCCCTCCCGTCGATCTCCCCCACCACCCACCACATCCCCACCATAGCCTCCGCCTCTCATATACGGCGGATACAGCCTTGCCGACATCAATTATAACCCCGTCCGTCATGGCAGGAATCCCCCCAGCGAGAGGGGAAATGGCAGCAGCAGCACATCGAACAGCAAAAACCCCTCGCTCTACCTCGCCGACGCCGCGGTAATCTACCGTGGGCGCTCGGTATCCCGATAAGTGGCTGTGGAAACTAACGGACCCCCAACGACCGCGCGGAGAGGGGGAGCGAGACGTGCGTGGTGTCTGGTGGCAAACTGTTGCCGTTTTTGGCACATTTCTTTGTCGCATTTTCTTGGTACTTTGGGGAATGGGGAGGTGGTGGGATGTATGCGCGTTGTAGGTTGGGACGCTGTGCGGGTGGGATGTGGGATGTGCAGACTTTGTGTATGGAGGTAGGTTGGACGGAGGGGGTGGTAGGTTGGTATGGGAGTCCCTTACGAGATAGAGATAGAGCTGTATATATGTATATATATATAGAGAGATAGAGCTGTATATATATATATATATACAGCTCTATCTCTATCTCCTCTCTCCTCTCTCTCTCCCGTCTCTCTCTCCCCTCTTTCTCTCTCCTCTCTCCCTCTCTCTCTCCTCTCTCTCCTCTCTCTTTCCCTCTCTCTCCCTCTCATCCTTTGATCTGCTAGACCGACCGCTACCAACCCATCTCAAGACAACCACCACAGCCACACCACTCTTCTCCCACCCCACCACCTCCAACCCCCGCAATGGTAGAAGTCTCCCCCACCCCCGGACCAGGAGAAGACCCCTACTCCGACTACGCATCCTCCGACTCCAGCGTCACCAGCGACGAGGACTGGGACCCATCCCTCGTCGCCCCAAAGACGAACATCCACCTGCGCCGCTGGAAACTGGTCTCCAGAGACGACGGAACTTCCGTGATAGAAGGCGGCAAGAGGCCCAAGGAGATCAGCTGGGGCCCCCGGGGGGGTGAGCTGTACTTTCTTCACACAAAAACAAATTGGAAAAACATACATCTTACTTACCCCAAATATCCCACCCCCCACCTCACCACCCCTTCGAGAAACCGCGAGAGAGAGGGAGAGAGAGGGAGCTAATATAGACGCGCTACACCCAGACCTCGATCCCCACACCGCCGCGCCGCCCGGCCGCTTCGTAGCGCAGGACCCAGACTTCACCCCCCTCGACGCCGGCTTCCTCGCCACCCTCGGCTTCGAGGTCCGAAGCGACCCCGAGGGCTTCCTCGCCGTCACGGAACACACGCTCGTCTACATGATCGGGGGGTACCTCGACATGCACTGGGTGCTCAGCCAGGGCCCGTGGCCCGCGGCGATGGTGTGCGGGGAGGTGGAGGCGTTTGTGGAGGGGGCGGTGGGGAGGGAGAAGGTGGAGAGGGGGTACAA
>LMYD01000162.1:0-98210 GCA_001630595.1 Pseudogymnoascus sp. BL308 | reverse complement strand
AGGGTGCGAGGGAGAGGGGTGTGGCGGATGTGAGGGGTGTGAGGGGTGGGATTGCGGCGTTGGTGGTTGTGATTGAGAGAGCGGTGGAGGAGGTTGTGTTTGTGTTTGTGGAGTTTGAGGATGTGGTTGCGCGATTAGTGGAGGCGGGGGATGAGGGTGGCCGTTCAGAGGAGGAGGTGCAGTGGGTTGGCCTGTATGTGGTGGTTCGGAAGGTCGAGATGGTGTATCCTGTGGCCTTGGCTGTGGTGCATGTTGTGGATGTGATTGCTGAGGCGGCGGAGCCGCATGCATTGGGATGAATTGCTGGTGAGCCTGTGGTGGTGGTGGTGGCGGGTGTTGCGGGACGACACCATTAGGCGGTCCATATTGCATGATGGGTCGATACTGTGGCAACTGTTGCGGCGGCGGCGGCTGCTTCGGCGTCGTGTCTTTGACGACGTACATGATTGCGTCGAAGACGTGTGGCTCGATCGTAATTGTACATTGTCCGATTTTCGTCATTGAGTCCTTGGGCGGGTTCTTGAGCTCCTCCACCGGCCTGCCATCCTTGGGTTTTTTCTTTGACGGCTTCGTCCAGTACTTCTCAAAGATGCCCTCGCTCAGCCATTTCCTCCTCGATCGATCCAGCGACTCGGCTAAGACGCGGCTGATTCACATAAAAAAGTCAGTATGTCCGACCCTACAGTAACGGGCCATCCCCAAGGTGCATGCTTGCTTACCTCTCGGCAATGGACTGGTACTCGCTCGACGACAAATCTTCTGGCTGTGGTTGCTCGACGGTCGGTAGCGGCTTGCCCGGAACTATGCTCTTGGGAAGTGGTTCTTTCTCGACGACGACAGGAACCGGGGTGGGTGGACGCGCAGGCTCACGGGGCGGCGTCGATGTCCGCTTCTTGCTTGCGGCCTCAACACGCGATGAGGTGCGGGCGGGGAGCTTGCGCTTCTTGCTCTCCATTCTGTGAGCGGCCTCGGCGGCTGCAGAAATCGGAGATGAGGGTTGTTGGGGAGTTGCGTTTTGGTGATCTGGACGCGTCGGGGCGGGAGACGATGGAAGGGCGGACGACGCCGTTGAATAAATTGCTAAACGAGGGTGAGGTGAGCTTGCTTGGCTTGGGGTGCTGACGCCGCTTTGATTCAGCAGCCGAGAGGCGGTTGTTCGCGACTTCTTAACTTAGAGAATTCATTAATTTGTCTTAATCAACGTCCCAACGATAGTAGATGCTGATGCGTTGCAATTAAAGAATTTTATTTAAATATCAATCGGATTGATGTGCGTATTGTGTTGTATGTATCTCCATCTCCTGCATCTGCGTTTTATCTCTGCCTTCGGAGACACGCGGCCGCGAGGCAGTCTGCCTCGGGACTCACTGTTTGCTACTTTATACTACCCTTTCGTGGCTATTTGTATATTTCACTTGGAGCCTTACGGTTATAACTCTGTTTGATGGTTTATTTACAATTAATGTCCGTTGTCTAATGTCCTGTTCTCCCGCGCGTGATCTTCAATGATGTTACATAGATGCTCTTCCCTTAACATTAATATCTATCAACTTTACTAATCATTTGTGCAGAAATACACGAACAAGTTGACATTTGCCCCCTCTTCTGGCCCACCTGCCCTTAGGCAATCAACTTAGTCCGATGCCTTCTTCCACCTCTCTGCTCCGCACCTCCCTCTGGGTTTTGGCAGGAACCGGAGCTATATACGCCATCTGTCTTGGAGCCCTCACAGGTCCATTTGTCCAGAGGCAGTAAGTCTACGCTCCTCACTTGGAGTATTTTTCATCTCATCAAGTTGCAATGTAGCTCCCTGTACATGCACAAATTTCATACAGCGTACTTCGAAGACCTTAACAAGCCCGAGCAATGGGGCTTTGCAAGTAAGTATAACCCCCTTCTATTCAACTATCACCTCTGACAGATCCGCAGAGAACCAGATCACCCCTTTCAATTTCACTACTCCGGATGAGGAGACTTTGTATGCGTGGCACGTGATGCCATTGGGGTTGTACGCCAAGCACGAGGAAGAGCTCATCAAGCAGCCTTCTGGGTTGGTGGAGGATATCAGGAGTACAAAGGCTTTTGATCTCCTTACCACGGATCCACAAGCTAGGCTCATCATTAGCTGTGAGTATCGTTTGCCTTCCCAAATGAATATCGCCATGCTAACCTATAACAGTCCACGGGGTCAGTAGCACCGAATAAATAGATAGGTCCACCCTGCTAATAGACATCCAGAATGGAGGAACGGTGGCACAAGGCTGGAGGCCAGAAATATATCGGGCGCTGTCAGATGGCAGCACATCAACTATCCATATATTGGCTGTCGATTACCGCGGATACGGCTATTCGAGCGGGACCCCCAGTGAATCAGGCCTGATCACAGATGGAATCGCCACGGTCAACTGGGCGCTAAATGTCGCCAAGATACCCCCCAGCCGTATTGTCATCGTTGGCCACAGCCTTGGGACGGCAGTCACAGCCGCAGCAGTTGAGCATTTCGCAGAGCAAGATGTTAGTTTCGCGGGCGTTGTCGTGATCGCTCCGTTTGCCAGCCTCACCACGTTGCTAACGAGATACTCTCCGGGAGGGCTAATACCGCTTCTCGGACCTGTGGGATGGATCCCTGGGTTTGATAAATGGTTTTTTGGCCTACTCGTTGATAAGTGGAACTCTGCGCAGCGGGTGGCTAACATTGCAAACATCAGCAAACGGCTGAAATTGTTCATTGTTCACGCCCGAGATGATTGGAATATCCCGTATACTCATTCAGTCACTTGGTTTGCGGCTGCGGCAAATGCTGCAACACCGGGAATGTCGGGTGAGGTGTTTGTGGAGAAGAAGGCATCCAATACTGTTCACATGGGAGATGGTGGATCGATAAGCACCTGGACGGCACCGAGGAAGTTTATCCAAGAGATTCTTGTGCCCTATGGAGGTAAGTTCAATATGGGCTTGGAGACGAGGTAGTAAGAATGTGGCTAACGTACTCAGGGCACAATGTGGTGATGACTTTCCCTTCGGTAGCATTGGCGGTGTTGAAAGCGTTTGATATTGATGATGAGAATGTGCTGTAGAAACCAGTTGAAGGGTTTGGGACTGTGCTCTAGAGAGGATAATTGGCTGTGCTAAGACAATACATGTATAGTAAATACGTATATATACCCCTTATTATTATCTACTAAAGCCAAGAATCCCCTTCCCTTATAAACCCCCATTTCTCAGGCCAGCCACCAACAGGCGAAGCACCCTTATAACCCTACTTAACTCCTCTTCATCCAAGCAGCACAGTGACGCAGCGGAAGTACCACTGTCTGGACAATCTGGCCAGGGCAAGGAATGAATAAAGAGGTCACCAATTCGACTCCCAGAAATCAACAAAAAAAAATTCAACATAACACCAAAAAGTAAAATCAAGGGATTTTCTCCTTATCAAATCTCAAAAAACGACGAGATTTGATTAGTCTTTTGCATTTTTGATCTCTCTCAAATACCTTTACATTACTTTTACTTCCCCCCCTTTTATTTTATTTTTATAACTAAGGACTCTTTATTATGATAGTCGATTCCACGGGTTGAAGTTATACTCTAAACATTGATTGTCTTGCTTTGAACCAATCACATAGCTCGCGTCCCTCAATGGAATTTATGCCTCAGGCTCCGAATAACCCCGCCGATGTACCTGCCACATTTATATGAACAACCCACCAAACTTCACTCTACAACAGCAACAACCAACTATGGCCGAAGAAACAAAACCTTTAGACGCGAAAGCGCCCCAAGAGGCACCGATCTCGGCTGCCCCAGTTGCCGCAACAGACGACGCCTCTGGCTCCGAAGATTCCCACGACGAAGCCCCACCATCCACCTCCACCGACCCCAACGCCGCCCCCAAAAAGAAATCTAAGAAGAAGCGCTCGAAGAAAGATCGCCTAAAGTCCGCCGTAGGCCTCGCCTCGAAAGATGATAAGCCCGGTGAGAGCAGCAGCGCCGCGGACCACAACCCAGTGGGCGCGCTCTCCAAGGCACAGCTCAACGAGCTGCTGCTGATGAACCCCGCGCTGGCGCGCGAGGTGGGGCTTAAGGACGGTGAGGCGGCTACGGGAACAGCGATCGAGGCACTGAAGAAGCTTAGTCTGCAGGATATCATGACGGGGTTGGCGGCGAGCGGAAAGAACGCCAAGGATATCGGATCGTATAAGTTCTGGCAGACACAGCCGGTGCGGAAGTTTGGCGAGACAGGAGAGATTGAGGAGGGGCCGTTCAAGGTGATTGATCCGGAGAAGGTGCCCAAGGAGCCGGCAGCAATGATGGAGGGGTTTGAGTGGGTTACGATGGATTTGGAGAGGGATGAGGAGTTGCAGGAGGTGTTTGATTTGCTGAACGGCCATTATGTTGAGGATGAGGAGTCGACCTTCCGGTTCAATTACTCGAAGTCTTTCCTCAAGTGGTGAGTAATACTGCCTATTTCAAGATACACCGCTAACATCAACATTCAGGGCACTTCAAGCACCGGGCTGGAGAGCAGAGTGGCACGTCGGTGTCCGCGCTTCGAAGTCAAGGAAGCTCGTCGCATTCATCTCGGGTGTTCCCGTCGCCCTACGAGTCCGCCAAAAGGTGCTTAAGGCAACCGAGATCAACTTCCTCTGCATACACAAAAAGCTTCGCGCCAAGCGCCTCACACCAGTTCTCATTAAAGAAATCACACGTCGCTGTTACCTTCTCGGCATCTTCCAGGCCATCTACACCGGCGGTGTGGTCTTGCCAACGCCAGTAAGCACGTGTAGGTACTTCCACAGATCTCTGGACTGGATGAAGTTGTATGAGGTTGGTTTCAGCCCGCTTCCACCGAAGAGCAAGCCGTCGTACCAGGTCTCAAAGTACCGCCTGCCGGAAAACACAAACACGAAAGGTCTTCGCCCAATGGAGGCTCGGGATATTGACGCGGTGCTGGACCTGCTGAAGCGCTACTTGGCGCGTTTCGACATGGCGCCAGTCTTCACCAGAGAGGAGGTTGAGCACTGGCTCCTCCAGAAGAAGGCAGATACCCCGGCTAAGGACCAAGTGGTCTGGTCATATGTTGTCGAAGTAAGCTCCATCTGAACCCACTGCTGTCCAATCTCTCTAACACATCGCAGGACCCCCAAACCAAGAAGATCACCGACTACTTCTCCTTCTACTCTCTGGAGTCCACCGTTATCGACCACCCCCAACACGAAGTCGTCCGCGCCGCTTATCTCTTCTACTACGCGACCGAGACCGGCCTCACGACACCGTTCGATAAGCCAGCTCTCAAAGTGCGCCTTAACGCGCTAATGAACGACTGCCTTATCCTCGCCAAGAGGTACAAGTTTGATGTCTTTAACTCGCTGACGCTGATGGACAACGTGCTGTTCCTCGAGGATCAGAAGTTCGGGAAGGGAGACGGACAGCTACATTATTACCTGTATAACTATAACGCGAATCCAATTGCAGGTGGGGTGGATAGGAGGAACGAGGTGGATGAGGCGGGTATGAGCGGAATTGGTGTTGCGATGTTGTAGGGGTTTGTGTGGAGGGCTGTGGGACAAGCCTGGGACGGGATGGAGAATAGGAACATAGCATGATTGTTGGGATTTGGACGCAATGTGTTAGGCCGACGAGTCAGGTTGATATGCAGCTGTCAGAATCCGTCCTGCCCATCGTTTCGTCTCGCGCCCATCCCCGTGCCCACGTATGTATCGATCTTCCAGGGCACCATTGAGCGTGCATACCAGAAGCTGCCCTGCTGCATGGGAAGCTCTATCAATAGCCCACAACAACACCTGCCATGCCACGTATCAAGGTAAACAAACATCACTGAAATAAGACCCGACTGGAATAATCTCCACATAGAATTGTCGACGGTGAAGAACAGCGCGCTTACCCGCATGGCCATCTGGTCACTCACAAGCCAGAACTGACCCGAGGCTGTGTTGGGCCTAACCGACGCGAATCAGATGGCGGCTCCAGTGTACCTGATGCCCCGCCATCTCGCTAAAGGTAGTACTTTAGCTCCAAGCGTGGGTACCACCGCCCCGGTTTGCCCCCCTATGAGACCCCTGGCGTAGCCCGCTTGTTTGGAGATTTCTATGGGGTTTGGGATGGAGACCGGTTGGAGATGTCACTGATAGGGCGATACTTGAGGGAGCTGGGTTATTTCTGAACTGATGAAACTCGTTACCCGCGGGACGACGGGAGAGACGTGTAGAGAGTCATAGAGAGTGGCGCGCGCGGGGGTTTATAGTCTATGATATTCCCCTAGAGCCTCAGAGGAGAGGGAGCCATCAACAACCCCCTATCGAGCGAGGGAGCTATGGCGGTACTGTTAAAGCGTTTGAAGCGACGCCAAGTGATACTTACCATCACGGCGACGGTGCTGTTCATTCTTCTCACGACAGGGACGCTCTTCCGCTCCCCTGCGCGTATCACATATCGCCTTCCCTTTCAGGAGGCAGTGCTCCCTCTGCCAGAGCACAAATCTAGGCACAATGGCACACACGACCAAGTCGTATTAGGCGGACCACCAGAGCATGATATGCGCCCCTCCGATACTTCACCCGCCGCTACACTAGATGCCCTCCCCGAGTACGACATTCATCCCCAGGACCCAGTATACTGCGCTAGCCGCTTCGGACTCAAATATCTCGAGAACCTGCGCGATCAATCAGTTGGATACTGCACGGCAAATTCCCCTGCCAATTTGACATGTTTCCACAGCCAGACAGCGCCTCTGGGGCAGGAAGCAGGGAACAAGCGTCAGTCGCGGACGGACACGATGTGTTTCGCCCGATCAGCACATTTCAATGGCACAGCTCAGAAGTTTAGTGTGGGTTGCGACAGCAGGGTTTTAAGGGATAACGAGGCCTCGCGCGTGCCTCAACTAGACCAGTTCACGGGATATTGGTATGGGACAGGACCGCGCGCGGTCCTAAACGAAAGGGTGGTTCTAGATCCCAGCACTACAGTCGGGGAGCCGACACGGAACTTTACTATCCTCGTCAAGCGCGAGGGATCGCATAATCCGTGGCATAGTCTTATGGAGATATGGTCCATGACTATGACTATAGATGTGCTCCGTATGGCCAAGGAGCGCGGCACCAACGCACCCTTCTACTCTCTCATTGACGTGGAGAATACGCAAGTCATGATCCTCGATAACTACGACGAGGGGCCGTACTTCGACCTCTGGTCCCTCTTTGCAAATCGTCCCACTGTCAGGGTGAGAAACATGACCACCGCCCTCACAACCAGCGAGAATATCATTACCCCTCTCCCCGGAGCCAGCAACCCCGTCTGGCAAGGCGACTGGGATATTCACAATTGCGACCGCTCCCCTCTCTTGTCTACATTCTCCCAATGCATCCTCTCCTTCTACGACCTCTCCATCGCTCCAGCCTCACACCCTGACATCGTCCTAACCTTCATCGACCGCCTCTCCTCCCGCCGCCTCCTCGACCAGGACTCCCACCTCGCCGCCCTCCGCGCACACATCCCACACCTAAAAGTCCAGAGCATCGACTTTGCCACGCTCAGTTTCGCCGAGCAGATCAAGGTCGTGCGCGGCACCGACATACTCGTCGGTGTGCACGGCGCGGGGCTCACTCACGCCATGTTCCTGCCCGAGTCGGCGGTGGTGGTTGAGATTTTGCCAGAGGGGCTGGAGCATAAGGGATTCCGCAATTTTGCGGCGCTGTTGGGACACGCCTATTTCAGTGCGCATGGGTTGAAGGCTAGAGCTGGGCGGGATGGGGAGGCTAAGGCAAAGGCTGAGGGGTTGGTGGGGGAGATGGATGGGGTTTCTAAGACGAATGGGTCTGCCAAGGCGGGTGGTGGGGTGCTGGAAGAGAACGCCCCTGTTGCTGTGCCTGTGCCAGGGACACCAGTCTTGGGGAAGCGGGCTAGTGATTGGCAGGAAGAAGATGTGTTTCTTGAGAAAGAGCGGTTTTTGGAGCTGATTGATGTGGCTGTTAAGGTTATGTATAACAAAGGCTTACGAAATTATGATGTGAACTAACGACGGTCATGTTCTTGACGATTTTATATGCGGGACAGTTGGAGGTAGATACGGGCGGTACAGCCCGATGCAGGTTATCATTAGGTTGTCGCTGAGTGCAAACTGGGACGTGTTCAATTCTCGTGTCCGGATGTATCATGATAGTATATTAGATTGAGACATAAACTTTTGTGCCAACTACATAGAAATTGCATAGTGAACTATCAACGTCTCCAATCGTACCAGCAGGGTAACCGACTCTGGAAACAAAGGCATGATCAATATCCAATTCCGTGTTTGGACCGAAGATATTGCTGTTTAACCTGAGTAGCTAGTGAGCTGGGCTTCCACCACGCATGCCCTAAGCTGCCAGTTTGTAAACGCTCAATCGATCTCCGTTTCCGCACAGCTGGTTGCCATTGCCGCTGCAAGTCATGCTACACTCGCTAGCATCAACAGTTGTCGCGCCCGCAGCGAGGGTGTTTCCACACCAGCACTCAGTGCTCCACTCAGCTCCGAAGTACGTGTAACCGCCACAGAAAGTAGCGCACGTCTCCAGCGTCATGTCATCGCTCCTGAGCATGTCCTCCGACAATGTACGCAGTCCCTGGCTGTCAGTGACACAGCCCTGCAGCTCGTAGTTGCCAACGGTCCCAGGCTGCTGTGGACCGGTGAGACCCTCGTTCCGGTAGAGTGACAGGCGTCGCGATCCACCGCATGCCTGGGTCGCGTCGCCCGTGCAGGCGTAGTTGCACTCTTCCAATGGAGCCAATCCGGATCCTGTCGCCGGTTCATTGCCGCACCAACACTCTCTGCTCCACTCGGTGCCAAAGTATGGGTAGGCAGCGCAGAATGCCGCGCATTTCTCCAGAGTCATGTCGTCGGCAGCTGTGGAAGTGGCTGCTAGTGCCCGTCCCGCCTCTGGCTCGGCCCAGCAGTATACGAATTCGTAGTCACCAACCGTCGCTGGGCTGGTTGGGGTCGTAGGAACCCCAGTGCTCGTTGGTGGTGCTGTGGTGCTTGTTGGTGGTACTACAGTTGAGGTGGGGGGCACGACGGTCGAGGTGGGCGGCGTGGCGGTACCGGTGGGGCTTCCTCCGTTCCGAAAGATCACCATATCAATCGGCATGAATTCATCGGTGAGCACTAAGGCGAGCATGGGTGTCAGCAAGAAACAGCACATGCGCTACTACTCCAGTAGCCTTAGATTGCTCCTATGGGTGGGGCAAAACATGGGTAAGAGCGACTTACGGGGGTTTCCAGGAGGCGAGTATCGGAACTCTAAAGTTCCTACGGCGTCCCGAATGCCAAGCTGCCCGCCTAGAACAGGCGGTTCGGTTTGGCGAGACACAAGTTCCAACTGGATCTGCAGATCGTCGGTGTCTGGATTGCAGGCATAGACGGCCTTGAAGATAGCAGCTGGGTGGTATTCGCGCGCCGTCATGAACATCTTGGTCGTGTCGTCGCGATCGTCATACTAGCATAACTTTAACATTGCTGGTCTGAGCGTCATCGGGTCAATTATGGAAATCTTACCTCGAGATCGATCACAGCGTGGATCTCTTCGAAAATGAGACGGCCGTCTTGAAGATACAGCTCGTCGTTGGTCGCAACACCTGTAGGGGGCAGGACTAGATGCTCATCGTCGCCATTGGCCCTGAACCTCATGACCTTGTTGTGGACTGTGGGAATGGACGGGTTCTGGACGAAAATGCTGAATTTCTGGAGGATGGTGTTACCCGGCGCCTCGGTGGGAATTGTACATCCTATCGTGCTGGCCACGGTTCCAAGCAGAGCAAGGAGAAGGCTAGATGATGGGCGAGGCATAATTGTGGTTTGGGTATAACGAATGTAGGCCGTAAAATGGCAACAGTGAGCTTACAGGCAGAGGAATACTACTCAATGGAAACTGCCAGCAGCTGCCATTACTTATACCTATACCTCGTATTTACCCTCCCTCCCTGTCGCCTGTAATTCTTTATCCAGTGACGTGGTGGTGACGGCCGGTGTCAGCCGCAGCTTGGCGACCTAGCCAACGAATACGAAGCTGTATGCCGCCAAGACAATAGTCACCGATGCATAGCATATATTGATGCACCCTCTAGATTATTATTGAAAATAGATCGGGATGCAAGGCAGTGGTAGGGTTTATTTCTTCCCGCTTGATTATGCCTCTTAAATGAGCCAGAAAACGCCCTGTAGCACAAACACGCATCGGAATAATTCGTTCTGCTCCCCTTATCACAAATTGAATAGCTGCATGCGCTGGGCCGCTTAACACGGGGTTGTCTCACAATCAGGCGCAGACCGGGTTGATTTTTGTCTTAGATCCCCTTATCCGGGGAATTTTCATCCGCTTCCAGACTCGTGGCTGCGAACTGTCACTTTATCGGCTTAAAGTTATTCTAGGCGCACTATGTCTGTCGCGCACACAAATAGAAGCTTCGATCTGCGGCTGTTGTACCACCCCTAGCCTTTAATTGCCGAAATGTCAAATATTCTGCAACCAATATCTAATAAGCTGTGGCAGGCAGTGTGACAATACACGGTCTGCGTACTTTACTTTCCACGAGGCAAAAAGTTCTACAGATTTCCAACGAGCGTGAATCACGCATACAATTTTTTTATGTGCCACGTATGTAACGCACCGCGGGAAGTATATAGAATCCAGACCCCTATGGAACCTCGGGTTTATTTGTATGGTGCTAGCCTACACTTAAAATGCGCGGTTGTACAAATTGAATGGTGTAGCTATAATAGATTCGATAATTGAAGAGGCTGGGAGGCAGTTCTGTCCCAGCTGAAGTCGAGGCGAGTGGCGGTGGAAGTCACCGAGCCGCGCCCCAGAGTTACATTGATGCAAGGTCCAGTTGTGCGTTGGATGCATTTTAAACTCCAATACTTTGATAATTTGAGCCATCTAGAGCACTAGATCGATAAACCCGATTGGTTGACGACTCTGGAGGTTTACGTGGAGTTCTCACCATTGGCCCAGCCGCACAATTAGCTCTGTGCGCTCTGCAAGTGAGACTTGGCCGACTCCTACTTTTATTTTTTCTTGAGAATGCTAGCCTGCGATATTTTCGAATGGGTCTTAGTAACATTTAATTCGGTGTGCACAGATTCACGATTATTTTGGGCCATTCAATGTGACAATAATGGAGCCCCACAGGTGTCTGCTCTGGTAGCTACCGTATTGACTTTCCGCGTGGCATTTTCCAACGAAACATCCGGCGACTATTCATAATTTCTGCCCAACGCCAATACGATCTATTTTGTGGATTTAATAGGCATTTCTCGCTAACAAGGGCAACAGGCCTTCGTCAGAGTCCACTACTTTTGCCACTGGCGAAGCAAGAGAGAGGACGGGGAGAATAAATAGTGCGAGGGTGGTGGCCGAGAACTTCATGTTGATAAACTGATCTGGGAAATAATTAACAGCTTGGGTAAGTTGATGATGATGTGATCGAGACCGCAACTCAAAATGAAGATGGTCAATAAAGAGTCGGCGGAAGGGCAGCTTTTATATTATTCTGGGGAGCATTATTAGTTGCAAAGAATTTTCTTTTCTCCGAGGATAGATGCGCATTAGTTCTAAGCTTCTCGGGAATTAGTTACATTTCTACCATGTAATTGGAGCATGGAGAATCCTCCGTAGCCTTTTGCGAGCCTCCTACGATGGAGATAGCTTATCAAACAGGCATATAAATTTGCCGATTGTGTGCTGTAGTTATGTTCTTGGTTGCATCAAGATCATGAGCGACATCTTGGGACGGACAACTCTGATTCCAGTCGCCCAATCTGACATATGTCTCCAGTAGTATCGCGACAACCGTGCAACCTGGTTCTAATGAGTCGGGTCTGACCTGAATATCCGATTGACTTTCAGAATTTAGCTTGTTCGCAATGGGAAGATGCGCCTCACATGAGCAGTGTCGTTGGCCAGAATATTAAGGGTGGCTACTTCAATCCCAGAACCAAGCCTTGGCTGTGTGAGGAACGATCTCGCTCCTAACCGAACCCTTGTCGTTCACTGGCCCGAGAAACCCGAGAGTGTCAATGAAGAGTAAGATGCGGGGAAGAAACACACCGAGTCAATAGTGTGGGGTAGTAAACGCCAAAACAGGCACAGGGAGAGGGGGTAAACTTGCCCAGTTATGCAAGTACGGAGCCTTACCTACTAATATAGACTAGTTTATCCTTAACTGATTCACATATGGCTTTAATCGCTTGGGATGTGTACAGTCTCCCCGTGTATTACCCCGCTAGCCGACAGAAGTTGAGCTGTAAGACGGCGCAACACAATCATAAGTTGTTCCATAAACATGGCTCAAATCGGAGTTTGCTGGAGGCTAGGATTCAAATGTTCCCAGGCAGTTATAAGTGCCTGCCCAAGCTGTTTGTATGGGGCGCTCTAAGACCACGCTGCGCGCCACGGGCGCACTCGCCAATCTGATCGACGGTGCAACTCCACAACGATAAATTGTATGCTTATATTATGGAATGAGTTATGTTCAGTCTTCACATTCTTGCTCATGTTATATTGACAAGTCGTGCTTGTTTTACCGGATCCTGCTCGTGTATGAAGTGGTGTGGCTGTAATTGTTACCGGTCGGGTGCTTCAAGACCTCGAAGACTGCGAGGAAGTAGCGATTGGGGCTTTGCATGGTAATGGTTCCTTCCACATTAAGAGCTTGAAAGGTCGGAGGAATCTGCGACTCATGCGTTGCTTGGTCATCGTACCTTCTATACCAAGAACCTTAAAAAGGTCCTAAGGAAGCTGCGACTGAGGCTTGCTTGTAATCGTTATTTCCATGAATAGGGCTTGAAAAGCCGGATGGATCTGCAATCAAATAGCCGGCCTTGATGTAGGCGGTGCGGAACGAGAAACTGAAGAATTGTTGTTTGATAAGGGAGCGGATGAAAGCACAAAGACTATGTGGGGAGTGATGGCGC
Organism: Pseudogymnoascus sp. BL308; assembly: GCA_001630595.1. Lineage (NCBI taxonomy): Eukaryota > Fungi > Ascomycota > Leotiomycetes > Thelebolales > Thelebolaceae > Pseudogymnoascus > Pseudogymnoascus sp. BL308. Next base: position 85,240 of record LMYD01000162.1, on the reverse strand, counting down.
TTGTTTTATGTGCCATACATTGGAACCCACCAATGTTAGAGCACCCCCTGGGTAGATTGGATATGAATGTTTTGTCGAGAGATATCAATGGACGGACGATATTTCATCATGCTGCTAACTATGCCTTTCTGGCTGTTCCGAAAAGATGGGAAAAGCAACATTTCTGTTCTCATCGCTATAGATCCTGCGGCATAAACTAATATTGATAGTTTGCATAAACCAACCCATACAATAATGGGCCTAACGTGACGGTTAAGCTGCGTTATGCCTGATAAATTATGTCCGCTTAAGATCCTTTATCCCTCTGTGAACCACGGTACGATCTGCGTCTCTATCTCGGTATCGAATTTATATATGCGACTCCTTCCTCGCGGTCCGTGTCTGCTTCCACGTAGCTTTTATCCTTCCGAAATACGAAGTTCTGCGGAACTTTGCCATATTTGGGCCATTTAGCAATATTGGGAACTAGTTTCCGATATATGTATTAGCTCATACCCCACTACTGCGCGAGGAATGGAGGTCTTCATTCATAGACTCACCACCGTGCCCGTTAGGATCGAGATCGTGTGCAAAGGAGGCCCACATCCTCATTACCAAGCGAGACAGCTCGATATTCTCTGTACTATTGCCAAGTGGCGTAATATCCTGCTCGGGGTTACCAAATACAAAGGGAATCTAGATACGGTAAGTGTGTATTTTGCAGTTGATGCCCAGCTTTACTTTACCTCGGAGAAGTGGCCAACACCAATCGTAGTGGTTGTATTATATTTGGGCGCATCCCATCTGTATGAATATACATTCGTCTTGAACTTGCTCATTTGCTGTGTCAACAACCTTCGTGGCGCAAACGTTGTTATATCGGTAGCCATGCTTTGAAAACGCTTGAATTGAAGGCCGTATTCCGGCCAGGTCCGGTTCCCCCATCCATATGGAGATCCAACTACGGGATCATTGGGGTAGAGCTTCAAAATATCCTGGGCTTGTGGCTCCGTTAGAACGTAGCGCTTGGAGTGAGTAAGCTGCTCGATAGCATCCGAGTCTGTATTAACTCCATTAACGCCGAAACCTTCATCGGTGGTGGTCCCGGCAATAATGGGAATTTTTGCGAATCGTCCTGTTACCAATGTCTCTTGGCCCAATCGTGGAATAAAGGTCCCATCAAGCGCATGGAACCATTCGAGTCCTTGGTATGCGAGTGGGCCTATGGTTTCGATCGGTACTTTGCGGAGGCATGAGAGAGAATCAGTCCGATTACCACATCCCGCAGAGGTGGCAAGTTTGTCGTACATATGCTGATACCATGCGGTGCCATTCAAAGGGGGGCCAACAGACCCACCGCTTTCCAAGATTGCAGCTCGGAACAACCCTTCATTGTTGCCATTGTAAGCATTGATATGATCTCCGACGGAGTGGGCGCCAGCGGATTCTCCCCATAAGGTAACTTTATCCGGATCTCCTCCAAAAGAAGAAATGTGTCGGTTTATCCACTTCAATGCAACTCGTTGATCTCTCAGTCCAAGGTTTTCATTGTGGGTTGCTTCTATCTCCTTGCTGTAGAGGAAGCCAAAAGCGGCCAAACGGTAATTTATGGAGACCCCAATGACTGGTTTGTTGTTAAGAACAGACTGTTCTACAATGTAACTCAGATTATATCTGTAATTTGGTTAGAAAATTGTGGCTAGATATAAATATCAAATAAAAACAAAACAAAATAAAATGTTAAATAAAATAATATTACCTGGGATCGCTTGTTGCACCTTGCTGCCAACCGCCACCATAAATCCATAGAAGAACAGGCAGCCCTTTGGTTTTACCAGCTGGTTTCACAATGTTCAAGTTCAAGCAATCTTCCCCCAGGGTGGTGAAGCCACGAGAAACTAGTTGGTCATTGTCTGCTCCAACCCCGTAGCAGTCAATGCCATAATTGCTGGCATTAAAATGGGTCCTGGGTGAGTCGCGATTGAGAACAGAGGGCGTAAATCGGACTGGCTCTGGGGCGAATTTTATTCCTAGAAATGCATCTTGGTTAAAGTTTGGCAGGTGACGGCCATGATAAATTCCAGCCCGAGAGTGGACCACTGGCTCCACCGACAAGCTACAAACAGAACTAGCAAAGGCAAGGACTAATAACTGAGGCAAAATCATTGTGCGAGACAGTTTAATTGACATATAGTTGTCAATTCAGTCGAGATGGGACCATTAAATGTTAAATGCATGTTAATCAAATCGTGAAATGCAGGTTCTTATGATAAACTTACTTAAACCTACCCTGAAGCTAACTCACTTCTCGGCAGAATGGAGAAGTTTATTCCTGAGTTTGCGGGGTTTGACAGGTGTTTCCATTTCCCACCAATAAGATAACCTCCCATAGCTACGTTAGTGCATCCAACTGTGGGGGATCTGGATCCAACAAGCCAGATCCCCCACGGTCGGTATACCCCAACGGAGGAAAGTAACGCCAGGTATCTTCACACTGTAATTATACAAAAAAGTACTTCTGGGCAAAATCAACAGGTTGGTTGTGGAAAATATAATGCTATGATCTCCTCAATTCCATCGTTATGATTACCCCATCAAGTTTGTATTTGGATTGTAGGATATACCCCGCAGTAATTAACCTTAAAAAATAAATATTCCGTTCGAGACATTTTTTTATCGTCATGACGCTGTGGATATGCAAGCTAGACTCCATCCACCCCTTTGGCAATTCCGAAGCTGATCACGACAGGTGCCTAAATGCGGATCTGGGTGATATCGCTCTTAAGCCGGCACCTTTTTACCTTGAACACAAACGATCATGGCCTCTAAATTAACTTCCGTATTAGTTTGTGCTGAACAATTCCCCCATCCGAACCACCCCCCTCCAGATGATAAGCCACTGCGAATCAGTGTTTTGGGACTTTTGTACGCGATCGAACAGATCTGCGCTGATGTCAAATGGCCATCGGGGTTTGCCACCGACAAATCCTTCCTCGACGAAGCCGGCACCCATCTCTCAAAGGTGACTTTCTCCGTAATCTACGGTCGCGAGCCGGATGAGTCTCGCAGCGACGACTTGGTATTTCAACGGGCTGGGTATAATATTCTGAAAGGCTTTACTCATACTATGTACGCCTAATTACCTTTTCTTCTCCCCGGTATACGTGGCGCATATAGAAAGACGGATAGAGTTTCGGACGAGATGCTAATACACTATTCCCAGCGATGGGGCGAGCTTTGAAGTAATCTTCGATCATCTCGTGCCGCCGATTGACACAAATCCCGAGGTCCTTCAAATAAACATCGTGGACCCAGTAGATCAGGAATCAAATGATAGATATCTAAAGGTCGTTATCAACCCAGACGATCACAAAGGCACCTTCATCGCAGTCCCAAGGTGCTGCCAGGTTGGAGCTGGATCCAGCGATCGGGCACGGGTCAACAACCTACCTTGAATGAAACCTGGGTGATGGCGTACATAGTTGACGGGATGAATGACGGCTGCTTGTCTTTGTAATGGCTAATATTGAATATTTAAATGATTATGATGGGTGGAGGGGTATTTGACGAGGCTATTAACTGATTATGCTTATTTTGAGTTCCACCTAATTGTTTACTATGGGGCGGGGCATCCCTTGGCTGCCGCCGTATTTACAGGGCATTACGCCTTTTCTGTCCCATCGCGTCCAATGCTACTCGTTGAGGACTGGTAAACACCACTGTACCCCTCAACGGTTTCTCTCATCTCCTCGAATACAATCTGTGCGAGCTTGGCATTTTTATGAAGAACCACTCCGTTGGGGTTCTTCACTTCCATCATAGCCCCCATGGCACCTTCATACCCGGCATCAACCACACCAGCACTAATCCCTACACCGGACCGCCATAGCGACGATCTGGGAAAAACACTCGCCATGCAGTTCCGTGGAATTTGAACGCTTTCGTTGAAATCGATCAAATACGCGCCTGGCTGTAGCATAATCGCGCCGCTAGTGTTGTCGAAAGGTAAGTTGGAAATTTGGGCCGCCTGACGCTTCGTATTATCGAAGTCAATCGTGGCTGCTGAGGTCCATTTAGAAACCTGACTTAGAGTAAGGTCAACTCCGCATGGTTGTTGCTGCTGAGCGACATGTCGCAGGTTGCGCACCAGATGGCGAGTGACGATTTCGAGGCCGCTGAGAATCATGGTGTAGGTTCTGGCTTTGCTTATGTTCTTGGGATTTGGAACGGAATAGCCTGGGCCACTAAAATTGTAACCCTGATTGGTAGGCTTTGCCAACTGATTTCCTTGTAAATGTTAGGCTAGCTAGAGCTTTGTTTCAAGGTCGTTACGCTGGCCAACTTTGGGGTTTCTGCCTGGATTCTTCCTATGCCCGAGATGCAGGCCCTGCCAGAACACCTCCTTTCAGTATGTATCCCGCCGACACGTCCAAAATTGGGCGGGAAAACGCCCTGTAAAAAAATATCAAGTCCTTTGATACAGCGGTAAGCTCTAAATTCTCTTCCCGGATTGAAGTCTAAGCCGTTGGTGTTGTAGCTTATTACCCTCTTGGGATTAATCCTCAGGCAGAATGTTCGGTAGACAACAACTAGTAGGACCTGGAAACTCTTGTTGCATAGTATAAGTGCTTTGGCTAATTTCATGGATCACACAGAAGAGGCTCGCTGTCACGATATGGATAATGCAAAACAACGTTGCCGAGGCGACTAATAAATCTATGATGAAACTCGGCCCAAGAAGCCAACGTTCAGCGCGCTAGTAGTAGTAGGTGGTGGTGGTAGTAGTGTAGTTGTTAGAGGGTTGAAGGTCGGAAGTTGAAGAACTATTTGTGGGGGGGGTCAGCCGAGGTTTTTCCGGAAATAGGCCTGGTCGCCTGAGGTTAGGGGGGGGTCAGGTCACCTACGTCCTGACGTTCAGCGCAATGGCATTTGGGAGATAAGTCGTTCTACCTGGTTGACAGGTCTAAAAACTCGAATTTCCGTCCTACGTGCTGTTGTACATGATATAACACTGGAAATATGAGCAAGGATGAAGCTTTGAGTCCGAGTCCCAATTTTCCCCGGACTTATGAGATTGAATCCGGAACCTTGCTTAAAAGTAAGGTTGGGCTACACCAAAATCTTTCGAGGTTCACAAGCGCCTCGGCCCGTCCCTGGCCACATTTGGCATGTTCCTGTTCGGCATTTGGCTGGAGAGGCACAAAAAACAGTTCCAGGAGAACAATTACGTAGTATGGCGGCTATGTCGGGAGTCAAGTTGTCCGTGATAAGCTCTGTGGTAACAAAGTGGGGGTCGACGCGCACGCCATGCTGATCTTAAATCGCAAATCAGCATTAACGAACCACGGAATTCTGAACGCCGATATGCCGCGATTCCGTGGGGGAGAAATGAGAAAGCAATCCAGACAGAGCTTCTCTGCTTCATTATTACATACACCGTTTATTCAAGCAAAGCTAAGTGTAGGGAACTTGAGGCGGGGCAAGCTATGCTGGAAAACTACAAGTAGCAATGGCGACATATCTACTCCTTTCGCCGTCATCGGCTGCTCCTCTGGAGTTTCCTTCTGGCTCACAATATCTATCTCTGATGAAGCTGGTGTCTCAATTACCGTTTGACGACGAGCTGAACAGTCCAATTCGGCAGCTACCAGAAACATGAGACAAAGTTTATTGTCTGCCGCTTTATTGGCGGCCGCTGTTGTTAACGCGACAGCCACGCCGAACCAGCAGGCCATTAATGATAACCCTATACCAGGACGTGAAACCCCTCGCCCAAACGTGGTTTTTATCTTAACAGATGATCAAGATGTACACCTTGACTCACTGGAATACATGCCTCTCGTCCGCAAGCATCTGATTGAAAAGGGAACACAATTCACTAAACATTATTGCACAACGGCTATATGCTGCCCATCGAGGGTGACGCTCTGGACTGGAAAGGCTGCGCATAACACAAATGTTACTGACGTGTCTCCTCCATATGGTAAACACAGATTATCACCACCTGCACAACTAGCAAAGCTTACCCTCCTTACTAGGTGGCTACCCAAAATTTGTTTCTCAGGGGTTTAATAAGAATTATCTCCCGGTCTGGCTGCAGCAAGCCGGCTACAACACGTATTACACTGGCAAGCTCTTCAATGCGCATACGATATTTAACTATTTCGCGCCCTATCCCGCTGGATTTACGGGAACGGTACCATACAGCTGCTTACTTTGACAATGTCCACAGCTAATTATCAAAGGAATTTTTACTTGACCCGCATACCTATGATTATATGAACAGCGTCTTCCAGCGAAACAAACTACCACCTGTGAGCCACAAAGGAGAGTATTCCACCGATGTTCTCACCCAGAAGGCATATGGGCTCTTGGAAGAAGCCGTTGAGGCCGACAAGCCTTTTTTCCTTACTCTCGCGCCAATTGGACCCCACTCCAACATCAACGTCCAGGACCTCTTGACTCCTCCCTTTGGCGGGGTAGTTTTTGACGCGCCAATTCCAGCGAAGAGACACGAGAACTTATTCCAAGATGTGAAAGTACCTCGCACGGAAAACTTTAATCCTGATTCGGTATGTAGTTGACCCTTTCATAGCCGTTGGGAAGATTTTACAGGTGTATTCTAACTGTGTTTTGAAGCCATCGGGGGCCAATTGGGTGCGTGAGTTGGGCCAGCTAAACGAGACAAATCTTGAGTACAACGATCACTTTTATCGATCGCGCCTCCGAGCTCTCCAGGCAGTAGACGAATTAGTAGAAGGAGTTATTGCTAAGCTGAAAGAGCACGGTATACTGGACAACACTTATATCGTGTACAGCAGCGACAATGGATTTCACATTGGGCAGCATCGCTTGCAGCCTGGCAAGACCTGCGGTTATGAAGAGGACATCAACGTTCCCCTCATTATTCGCGGACCTGGCATAGCTGCCAATTTAACCACAGATATAGTCTCTACTCACACAGACCTTGCACCAACGTTCTTCGAGCTCTTGGGAATCCCGCTCAGAGACGATTTCGACGGGACCCCCATCCCACTTACGGAAGAGGCCATTACCGAGGCGAAAAACTCGGGGACAAGACGGGAGCATGTTGGCGTTGAGTACTGGGGTCTCGCGGGGAGTGAGGGCATCTATGACAGCGGTAAGTCACGTTTTATACTCCCTTCAAGTCTACCTGATGACTGACGTCTGGCCAGGCTTAATTGGCCCGAGGAACAACACCTATAAATCCATTAGACTTTATGGGGAAGGGTACAACCTCTACTATTCTACCTGGTGTAGCAATGAGCATGAGCTTTACAACCTAGATGTATGTGGTAGTGTAGTGGAACATGTCATTGGTGATACAAAACCTGTCGCTAACCTAATTATTGCAGGATGACCCTGGACAACTCCATAACCTTCTTTTCGAGGAGGATGGCCCTAAACCAACCGAAAAGTCTCTTACACTACTGGGCAAACCAGTCTCCAAAGTTGTCGCCCGACTTGACACGCTGCTGTTCGTGCTCAAGTCGTGCAAGGGTCAGGTTTGTGTAAAGCCATGGGAGACGCTGCATTCTGAAGGAGACGTACATACGTTGCAGGACGCATTGTCCGCGAGTTTTGACAATTTCTACGAGATCGAGCAGACGAGGGTCAGCTTCACTAGCTGTGAGCCGGGATATATTATTAGTGCCGAAGGTCCGCAATTTGATCAAGATGGGCTTATCTTCAGGGATGGCCTGTCGTGGGATCAGTGGACTTGAGATCGGTGCTGGAAGAGAATAAATCGTGTTTGGGCGGCGAGCAACCTATTTGCCATTTAACTGTTATATCATACGGTAAATATCTACATGATAATTTGCTCGAGGAAGGAGCTATCTATATAAATTGGGTCCGGAATTATATATATTCTTATATCCTTCCAAAACGCGATTTTTATTGGGGTTCGTTGTTGGTTTTCAATGGAGCCGATGCGTCGGAGGCACACGCTGCATTCTGAAGGAGACGTACATACGTTGCAGGACGCATTGTCCGCAAGTTTTGACAATTTCTACGAGATCGAGCAGACGACTGCTCAAGTCCACTGATCCCACGGCGTTCCTTAATGCCGTTCGAAATGGCAAATAGATTGCTCGCCGCCCAAACACGATTTATTCTCTTCCACTGAATAGGCTGGCCTGGCCCTTACCATAAAAAAACTCTATAAACGACCCCCAAATCAATTAAATATGCATATTGACCGATAACGGGCTGCGATGTTCTTGTCGATTTCGAACGGCATTAAGGAACGCCGTGCTCTCGTGATTCTGCACGAAATTACGTGATTACCCACTCCAACACGCATGGCCATGCATCCGTTATCAGCGCGTCTTGCCCCAAGAACATGGCACGCACATGGCTTGTGGTGAGTTAGTCATGAAATAAAGTTAACTATACTCCCACGTTAACCCCCTTCAAAGTAGGGCAGATTTTCTTTTTGAGAGATCTTTTCCGAGCGTAACCATTGGACATTACACATCCCCCGACGGGTTTCTAACGAACATCAGACTTGTGCAAAGGGATTCAAAGGAATCGTTCAGCACGAACTTGCAAAAAAAAAGAAGTAAATATGGGGATCGGCACGGATGCCAAAATCGGGATCGCGCAGGATGACGAGGAGTCACCATTACTTTTCTCGAAACCGCCACAGTCGACCGTTATTTGTGGAAGTTCCAGCGGCACAGACACCGAGGGCAATGTCGAGCATGCCGCAGATGAATACTCTCCAAAAACGACGAATAGGTCAATAACTGTTATTATCACAGCTTTATTAATCGGTTCGTCGCGTTATCATAATTCTCGTCACATGATGGTTGGCTGACCTCGATGTTCAGGGGTTTTCATTGCCAATGCCGATGGATCGCTGCTTTTGGCTACCAATGGCTGGATTGCGTCTGAATTTGATGATCTTGAGAACGCAAGCTGGTTGGTGACGAGTTATGTGCTGACGTTGTGTGCGGCACAACCCCTTGTAAGTGATGTTACACTTTCTTGTGGCGTTTATCGATGCACGGAAAATTAATTGGCCCGGGATTTATAGTACATCAAGCTTAGCGATATATGTGGCCGCAGGACTATGATCTTGATTGCGTATAGTATCTTTGGAATCGGCTGGTAAGTTGCACCTGTGCTACATCATGTGAGGAGGCTAACAAGAAACGCCAGCGCAATTTGGTGAGTTACGGAGATACGCCGTATTTTGTCTTTGTTATAATACCAACCGCAATACTAATACCTAAAATTCAGCGCCGTGGGACAGTCCTTGCCAGCTGTGGTAGCAGGACGAATTGTTTCTGGAGTAGGTGGAGCTGGCATGGACTCCTTGGTAAATATTTTGATCACAGGTAAGTGCGCGTATCGCATGATGTGGTTATTACCCCTGACACCCAAAAAGATTTGGTACCGCCGAGAGACGTCGGGTCCTGGAGAGGATACGTAAATATCGTAGCCACAAGTGGCCGTTCACTTGGTGGACCAGTTGGTGGCTATCTGGCAGATACTATTGGATGGCGATGGTGTGTCCCTTTTCAATCGCAGAGATATTTGATCTAATAACGTCTAGGTCCTTCCTTGGACAGTGTCCCTTCACGCTGCTTGCAATTATATCAACGTACCTTCTTGTGCCCAAGGAAACCGCACCGCGAACCGAAGTTGTCAAGGGAGGCAGCAAACTTGCCCGAATTGATTTTGCTGGAGCGTTCTTGCTGGCGGCTACAATTCTGTTCTTCCTTCTGCCGCTCGAGATTACAGGGGAGAAAATATCCTGGACACATCCTTTTGTTCTGGGTTTATTTGCGTCATCCATCATAACGGGGGTTCTCTTCATTCTCGTTGAGACGCATTGGGCCAAAGAACCTATATTCCCGCTCCACCTTCTGCGTTCTCGACACGTCGTTATCCCAGATATCCTCGTATTTCTGCAGGTGGCTGCACAATTAGGCGTATGTTCCCCAGCAGCCCCTTTTTACCAGTAGCAAGGCACTAATATTAATTGGCAACGCGGCAGATGATGTATACAGTCCCCCTGTATTTCCAAGTAACACAAGACGCATCCACTGCAGTTGCTGGGGCACATCTGTTTCCGGCCGTGACAGGTGTTGCGGTGGCAGGGCTCCTTTCGGGCTACCTAATAAAAAAGTGCGTAATACCCAGCTAACTCTATAAGGCTCCGCTAACGTATATATTTTGCTTTTTAGGACTGGACGTTATAAGGCTATCCTAACAACCGCCTCAATCTGCGCGTCTCTGTCGTATCTTCTCCTTATTCTCCGTTGGCATGGCCATACCAACTGGCTAGAGTCCCTATACATTGTACCCGGGTAAGCCCCTTCGCGACTGATTGTCATCCAAGACCCGGTACTAACGGGATGAAAAGGGGTTTTGGCAGTGGACTGCTTAACTCAGCTGCCTTTGTCGCCCTCACGGCAACCATCGACCGCGATCAGATAGCCATGGCAGCCTCAACATTTTTTCTAAACGCTAACGGTGGCATGGCTGTTGGTATGGCATCTGCGAGTGCAGTTCTTAAGAGTGGCTTGAGAAGTGGCCTCGAGGCGCGGCTAGGTGATATTCCGGATAGGGCTTTAGTAAGTTGCTTTCCCGGTGGTTGTCTCACCGGATATAGGGGTTAATGTAAACTTTGGGTGAAAACTGACAATTGCTATGAATAGGTCATTCAGAAATCGATGTCAAACATTGATTACATCCAGTCACTTGAGGGGGATGTCAAGAGTATCGTAGTCAGTGTCTACACGGATAGCTTACAAAGGTCCCATTGTATGTATAATGGATGGCATTCCAATCTCGACACAATGACGCTGATACATTGTGTTTCTAGATCTAAACCTTGGGTTCGCACTCACTGGATTTTTTGTGAGCTTGTTCGTAGAAGAGGTCCAGATATGATGATCATGGAGTCTTCGGTGGGCCAACCGTCGCCTGAATCATATGACATTCCGATGGCTTCTACACTATAGACAGGAATTAGGGGTAGCCACATGGAAACTCTAGGAAATCTAGTACGTAATATCAGAGTCGTGGAGTTTCTAATATAAAATAGAAATGCACAGAAGCAAACTATAGAATACTAGAATACAATGTGGTAGCGCCTATTGTGTCGCGGAGCTTCTGTGATATATCGCTAAAATAACTGCTCATAATTTCAACATCCCACAACATCCCACAAACCCCCCAAAACATACACTAACGACAATCCGCCTCGCTATTCCCTAGAACCCCATGAAAGATGCAAATACTTTCCATCTAGTGTTAATCGGCGAATCCAAAAACCCCTTATTCGGACTAAGCTCCACCAACAGACAATTCCCAGATACCACCATTGGCGTCCCCTTCGTCGCCACAATTGCCGTCATTATCAGCTCCGCCAACGCCGGAAGTGCCATAGCAGGAGCCATCTGCGGTGGATTTCCAAGAGACATGATGCCGAAGAGAGTCGCGATGGAAAACGTCACAGTCTGGAGGATCCGGAACTGACTCGAACGTGCTCCCTGCTGCAGGTAGTCGAGACTTTGGTAAGGGGTACACCCATTGAGATTCGTGACTTCGTATGCTACCCGCCCAAGATCGGAGTGCCAGCGCTGGATGACCAGGGCCAGTGAGGCGGGATATTGAAAGATGAGAGGGACCGCTGCGAAGACGTTATAGAATTGTGAGAGGTCAAACCACATGGCCCAGCCGAGAACGGACATCCATCCTCCGCTTTTGAAGCTTGCTTGTGTCATGCCGAATGCCACCACCCATGCAATGAACAAGAATGGCGATAGAAGCAGTTGGAGGATGTTGAACGGAGTGATGGAGAAACTGGAAACGACCTGGCCATTGATTTCATGTGTTGAAGAGCTGAAGCAATTAATCGGCGGATTTATCAAGATATACTGCACCAACGCTTGCGGCCAGCTGGGCATGAAGGCAGCATCTTGAGGTGTACTCTCGACAAGGATAAGGCTGTGGAGTTTTCGAAACTCTTCAATGTCTTCAGTTTTTCTTGACAATTTCCAGAAGTTCTGTGCGGTTTGACTGTTATTTGAATCAGCTGTCGCAGTAGTATCCTCGCGCCTGAGAAGCTCCGGTCGGGTTTCGGCGTACAAGGCTGGATTCCCAGGAGCCAGTGGGCCTGGTGCGGTCTGGCCCGCACCGATGAGCGCTAAAATTGTGACAGCATAACGGATGGTCCACATCGCGAATGTTAAAACGTATGAATATAATGGTCTATTATTGTTTACATGTCTGCGGCCAGGTCAGTTGGGGAGTATATAAAGTTTTGACTAAGGGCCCCAGCACCCTGGCGATGCAGCTTCAGTGAGGTTATTCCAGACTGGCCGCCGGCCAGCCTTGCCCGTTTTGCACAGCCACCACAACGCGAAGCACCAAGCATTTCAGCCTTACGTTAAATTTCCCGTCACTATATATGTGAGCGATTTTGGGATATTACCATTGTGGTTATAATGGAGAGAATAAAAGTCTTCGAGTAGCTGCAAATTTGAACTGTCTACCTGGAAGTGGTATTAATATGGTGCATCAAGGTTGATGTTTCGGTGAAGGAGAGTCTCATGAGTGACTGTCATTCCAACGTCTGGCCCAAGCTTGGCATCTTGGTATCTGAATACCGCTCGGTGTGGACCCCGCCAAAACTTGGTGACAGGGTGCGGCCAAGCGTATCCTTGCCCTATACTGAACATTCTATCACCACTATGTGAGCTGATAGCGGGGCTGAGCGCGAGCGCATCGTCTGCGAGCTTCGTGGATGGGTTGCATGTCATGAGAAATTAACAAATCCGACCATCAGCCTCACCATATCCCAATCAGGTGGGCATTAAGCTTCAGCTTGAAATGTGACAGCTCAGGACCCATGTAATTATCCCAAACTTTGATTACCTGCACTATACAGCAAGGCAGTTTGCTTCCAAACTCCGAAGCTGGAGCCCTGAACGAATCCGGGTAAATCCTGCAGACAAGAAATTTCTAGACCTTGTGGGATGTTGGGTTACCTTTGCGGAAAACGAGTCGCAGAACACAGCAGTAAAATGGTTTTGCAAGTACTGGGTAATCAGGGACAACGTGGAGGGTATGTGCTCTCTACCCCATAGTGGAGTCTGTCTGGATTGACGAAGTAAGTTATGTGCTTTATGTACATTATAAACATCTAATACGTCAACGACGTCAGGTGCCATCCATAATAGGGATCGCATCTTTCCCCCTATGCGGTTTTAAGCCACCCCAAGAGTGCATCGTGATACCTATCTGGAGCTTGAATCTGTGGGGCGTGACCAAGGTCGGGAAACTCAAATAATTCTCCGTTGGGAATCAAAGCAGCAACCTGAGGACCAAGCACATCATAGTGGCCCAATAACGCCTGGACTTCAGGGGGAGACCAGTGAGCCCCAATGGCTGTATTATCCTTGGCACCAATGAGCAACAGCGTTTTTGGCTTCAAGAGATGGAACTCATAAACAACGGGTTGCGTGAGGACCATGTCCACAATGAGAGCCTGGTTCCAGGTGTAATCAATGGCCTTCGATCCCGTGTAAATGCCAACAAGCATGTTAACCCAGGTATCATAGGCCGGAGCCCAGGTCCCAACATAGTAGGTGGCTTGCTCGTAGCCGCGGATAGACTCGTAGGTGCTCGCTTGCTCCGAGGCCCAGGAGACATCGGTGTTGATATATGGCACGCCAAGAGCTTTCCAGTCCTCGAGACCGATAGGGTTCGTCAGAACCAACTCGGTCACGTTGCCAGGATACATCAGGGCAAAGCGCGTAGCGAGCATTCCGCCCATAGAATGGCCGATAAGCGTGACCTTGTCAATGCCGAGGATATCCAGCAGACCCAATGTGTTCATTGCGAACTGCTGGAGACTGAACTGGTACGTTTTTGGCTTGGACGATTTGCAGAAGCCTATCTGGTCGGGGAGGATGACGCGATAGCCAGCTGCGGTAAGCTTGTCCGCGGTCTCCTTCCAAGTTGGGCCACAGAAGTTTTTGCCATGCAGGAGCACGGCGGTCTTGCCATTAGGTGGGCCCGTTGGCGCAACGTCCATGAAGGCCATCTCGAGCCTCTGTTTTCTTTGCGTCTCGAATTGATAGAGCTTCACCGGCCAGGGGTAGACAAACTTAGAGCCATTCAGGTCGAATGGGATGTCGCGCGTCTTGATGGAGTCTTTGGAGGTGGCGGAGACAAGACCTAAAAGACCTAGGCCGAGGATTGAAACGCATCGCAGTACCTTCATGGCTGGAATCTGATTTGGCGGACTGATTTGAAAGTTAGTTCTGCAGCTGGAAAGCAATCACGCTCTCGCAAATAGCCAAAACGGGGGATTGTGATTGTGGCAGGACTATTGGGGTTGACCGACCTTCAGGAACCTAGAATCTACCTGATGTCTCACAATCGCGCGGGAATCGTATCGCACGAGAGATATATAGTAAACAAAACAAGCAGAACACGGATCAGTGAAGATACAGAACACGGATCAGTGAAGATAGACGAGAGAGAATCAGCCGAGACCCCGTGGGTTACTCATGTCAACGACAGTGGAGAACCAACGTCGTATTCTCGCCATGTTGCGCACTGTGCACACACTCTATGAAATTGTTGGATCTCATATAGGTAGAGGTACACCAATATTGGAGATGCGTAGCTATACCACAGTACAAAATAACATCTCCCTTAGGTAGTGATACAACACGGCCCAGCACCCACTGAGATCATCGATGTTGGTATGGGTAGCATCGTTTATCGTGGGCAGCTTCCTGCGGGGATCCGGACGATTACCCCTCCTTCATCTCATAACTTCTTACAACCTGCATATCTCATTTCCGGTCTGTACGGTCCAACTCATCGGTGCCTCGTTTATCCGCAAATAAAGCACCAAATATCCACTTTAGTAGCAAAGTCCGGCTGACGTGTGTCCATGGCTGCAAGGATACCGGTTTTACACCTGGCTGGTTTAGGAAGTCGGCAGCAGATCCGGTCGGATAGGACTCGGTCCGTCAGCGACTTTGGGGACCTTCTCAATTGAGCAACATGGATATGCATGCAGTCGCGAAAAAGAAAACAGGGGAGCCGGCGTGAGGTGCCGCCTCGTACCAAAGTTGGCATTTCATGCCGATCACCGCATGCTTCGCGGCGGTTATTTTGGTAGCTCCGTCTCATGTTCAGTGACACATCACATTTCATACTGTTTAGGGCTGATTATGGCTGCACCGCTGAGTTATCTGCGATTTGTGACAGTGATGGGGAGAGTATATTGGGGCGACTGCTCCCACTTTTATGGTGTCGGCTGTCTCTTCCTCCCTTCGGCGCATATCCGACGTCTTCTCCTCGCTGATGGGAACTCTGCGTTGTAATCGCCATGGTTAGTGGTAACGCGCCCGGAGAGAGCCACGCTCTGCAGGTTCAGATTCCTTGCATCGTGTTCTTCATTGTCACGCCCATCTTCGTCATAATCAGAATATGGACCCGGATGAAGATCAAGAGTGGCCTTGGCTATGACGACTGGACGATTTTGTTCTCTTTTGTAAGATCTCTTGGCAGATCGTGATCCTCGGGGCGGGCAGATCGCGACCCACACAACTAGTTGCAAACCTAATTTGCCTCACAGGTCAATTCCTTAGCTGTTTCGGCCTTGATGATGGCATCTTGTGCCTATGGATTTGGACAGCATAATGCAAACCTATCCGTGTATAATCGAAAGATGACTTTCAAGGTATACTTTATCGCAGTATCCATTCTGAGGATGCAAGCTGTTCACACCTCTCCAGCTGTTCTATGTTGCGCAAGCTTTCTATAAGATCACAATCAACTTAACAAAAGCGTCGATTCTCCTCCTGTATCTCCGAATTTTTATACAGAGACCCTTTCGGATTATGTGCTATGCGATGCTGGGGATTATCTTGAGTTACATGGTCGCCACTTTCTTCTCGTCTGTCTTTCAATGTACGCCTATAGCGCGTGCTTGGGACAAAACGATTCCAGGAACATGCATCAGTATCCCCAAGAACTGGTACGCAAATGCTGGTTTCTCAATCGCTACGGACTTCATCATTCTGGTGCTCCCAATGCCTATCATCTACAAATCTCATCTCTCTTCAAACCAAAAGGTGGCGTTGATGTTTGTGTTTGCACTTGGGGCCTTGTAATTATTCCACACCCTTTATGAGAATTAATTACTGACTGCCATAGTGTTATGATCACGAGTATATTCCGAATGCAGACCCTTAATTTCTCATCTACGAGTTCTGACCCGACTTGTAAGTCTCACGTACCCACCCCCAGAATTATGAACTACTGCTGACAAACTTAATAAGATGATGTTTTATCCTCACTCTGGACCATTGTTGAAGAAAACGTCGGCATAATCTGCGCTTGTCTACCCTCATGCAGACCTATCCTCTCGATGCTGCTACCCACCATCTTCCCATCTAACGCCGGGAGCGGTCCCTATCAATCTACCTCGGGACACCCAAGAAGCAATACATTCAAGCATGTTGATTCTGCCAAAAGCAGCTGGACCCCTTCGCGGGGTGATAAAGATGCCATGGGAATTAACCTCACGACTGTGAGGGCTCACGGCTCGAAAGGTAACACGAGCGAGGAGTCTATCCTCAGGCGTCATGACGAGTTGAGGAATGATGGCAATGGGAATGGGATTCATAAGGTGACAGAGTATTCTGTTTCATAGCCTTTCGGATTGTACAGTACAGTACAAAAAGCGCTTAACAATAATGATAGATAAATATGCGGCACTTGTCGCCTCCGAGTGGATATATGCCCTCTGTAGTTTTTTAATGATATGGTAGCATATGAACTGAAGTTGTATGTGGTCGTGGCCAGTCGAGCGTTTGGTATTGATAACGAGGGTTAGAAGGTACGTATGTTCCACGTCCATTGTAGCGCCTTCCGTGGCAACCTCTCACAGGCCAACTTTTTTCGGCTCCAATCAGATGTTAAGTTCTCCTCGCCCGAACGGCCCGGAGCGAGCGCCTGGGGCTAACTCGCAACCTACTGTACCATCCCGTCGCCAACATCTTTTTATCACCTATTGCTACAAAAAGTGCAGCGGTTCCCTTGAAAATTGATAAGTCTAGATGACCTGTCTCCCACATTAGTCAGTCTCAGATCCAGCAACACATACGATTGTATTTATATTGCACTAAAACCGCCCAATACATATTGTTCCTCGGCCAAAAATGCCCTTTGCTTTTATCCCCAAGTCCCTCGCGAACACATCGCCCTCTGCGCCTGTCACAGACATCTATATTTGTGCCGATAAACCGAATGCGGTCTCCGGTCCTCCAGAACTTGGGCCCACCATCAGCGTTCCAAAGACCAACCACTGGGTCATGTACTTCGTTGCCTCTACGACTGAATCGCTTTGTTTTGATCCCAGCCCGAGCGGCCCAGGAAATTCTCTTGATCTTATTATCAGCAATAAGACCTATGTCGACATCTTCAGTGCGGTTAAGGTTGTTCGCCTCACCCCCACAGCAAAACTCACCATTGGACTTGTCTACGACCACATCACCAATTCCAAGTTTGATAATTATACTTTCAGCCCTGGAGGACAGGGATGCAGATTTTGGATTTACTCTGTGGTGGCATCACTGCGTTCAGTTGGATATATTACTGATAGTTCGGAGGTGAATGCTTCTACGAAGGCCTTGGAGGTTGTGTGGACTGCACGCGGGGATTCTGCTCCGATTAGCCAGCAGACGGGTATAGCACGAGGCACCTTTTAAAATCCTTGTAATTATGGAGAGACTCTAGAATGTTAATGGGAATAAATACAAGAAAGCTTGAGATCAACTTTAATTTAAAATTTCGTTGCACAAGTAAACCCTAAAATTATTTTCCCTTCGTACTCTGACCTTATGTCTTTATTCGCCACTTCTTATTTTCCCACATCTTCTTCCCCCACGTCTTCGTGCTTTCGCCCTCTCCTTCTCCTACTTTATCTCCATTTTCTTCTATCTGAATATCTTTTACGTTCAACGCAGTGCGATGAAGATCTTTCTCCCTATTGGCAAGGCACTCCTCCAATAGTAACTCACATTCTCTCCTTCTGCCATCTGAGGGCTCCTATTCTTTCTTGCCAATCACGATAACTGCTCGAATGACTTCGATGGCCTCTTCATAGCTGCCACCCCTCAAAAGTACCCATGCCAGTGTCTGTTGGGAGACAGGCGAATAGGATTTGTAGGATTTAACATTGTGCTATGGATTTGAACAACATCATTGAGAAGAGAGATGGATTCTCTATGCCTGCCGTCTCTAGAAAGCGCTATAGCAAGTTCATGTTGTGAAGCAAGGCAGTTAATATTGGTGGGATTAATGGTTGTGCGATGTATCCGAAGAACATCTTGAAGGATTAGAATAGCCTCTTTATGTTTGCCATCTCTCGAAAGCACCACGGCAAGTTCATGCCGTGTAGCGAGACAACCGGTATCGTCAGGTTTTAGGTTTGAGGTTTGTATCTGAGTAACATCTCGAAGGATGGAAATAGCCTCCTTATGTCTGCCATCTTTTGGAAGCACTATGGCAAGTCTATGCTGTGAACCAAGACGGCCAGGATGCCCAGGATTTATTATTGAGTCCTTAACAACATTCTGGAGAATATAAATAACATCTTTTTCCTTGCCATTCATTGATAGTGCCCTAGCAAGTTCATGCTGTGCCCATATGATTTCAGAGTATGTATATTCAGGAAGTGTTTCAACTGTCTGGACTACCTCTCGAAGAAGATTAACAGCGACCTGGGTCTTTCCTTTTAATAGATAGATCGCTGCCAGTGATATTTTCGCAGCAAATGGAATCTTAATAGTAGCTGCTGTGGAAGCTTCATCGTCGCTGCCCACTATACCTTCAAGTATCTCTTGGGCGGCATTATATTCGTCGAGGGGTATTAAACATGAAGCATCAATATACTCAATCCAAGAGCTATTTATTGATGAAGAATCTTTGGCACTAAATCTCTTGCGGAGTTTTGTAGTTTGTGCTTTACATCGAAGATGATCATCCATTCTGTAGAGCAACCACGCAAAGTGAGCGAGCATTCGGCCAAGCTCAATTACTGGGTATATACCAAACGGGTCTTGAGGTGAAACGTCAATACAGGCATCGGCATGGGGTTGCAAATGTTGCCAATGATAGTAGAAACTTTCCGCCGAAGATATGCACGAACACATAGAAAGTGCGATCAGTGACGTCGTACACGCCCACGCACCCTGTTTATCTGCTTCGCTAAGCCGGTCCCGTGCCCATGCGTGAGCTAATGGATGCATGGATATTTCTTTCGTTTCGAGTTGGATCGTAATAATGGCAAAGGACCGAAGAACTTCAAAGGCATCATGAAGTGAGTCGGGGAGATCATCAGAACCGTCATAGAGGGGTAGTTCTTGGAGAGGCTTGGGTAACTTTGACACATGCCAGGGCGACAAACATCTAATGTCGTCTGCATGGAGATGATTCTTTGGGATACCTTGTGCATGTTTCCAAGCATAGGTGAATATAGCCTGGGGTACTCCAGTAAAATATAGATGTCCCAAAACGCCCAGCACCTCCAGGGCATTAACATATGCCTGATCGGTGGATTTGAATTCCTCCAGAAACTGGGCAGAAACTTCGAATGTCGCATAGACATCTCCGTATCTTGAAAAATCTTCTGTAGTCCGAAAACGTAACAGAGATGGACGTTTCTTTTGCTGTCGAAACTCCATTTCGTATTCTTTTAATGTGCAGGGTCGCTGGTGAATGTATGCGCCTGCTTGTACCACAGCTAAAGCATGCTGTGCTAGAAGTTGTACCACGGCTTCGGCGTCAGGCCGCTTTTCGGCTCGACATGCTTTAGGGGTGTTTGATGCTTTGAATAGCAATTCAATGGCATCTTCCATGTCGAGTTTCTCCAAGGTTTTCGCGCCAACAGTTCCATAACGAAACTTTTTATAATCGCGACTAGTGATTATTACAGTAGCGGTGGGTCCTGTGGGAAGGTACGGATGTAAGGTTTCCTTTATATCATCGGCGTTGTCGAGGATAAAAAGGTATGGGTGTTTTGCATTGTCGAAAAAGGCTTTGGCTATTTTGAAGTCTTTAACTTCCAAGCTGCCATGAGGTTGGCATCGCTGAGCAGCATCAACGTAGCCACGTTGAATCGTCGATGGAGCACTGGCATCAATCCAAAAGACACCCCAGAATCTAATAAGAATCAAAATTAGGTTAATTCTTTCAAAGAACAAATCAGATATGAAGACCTACTTGTTCCGTTGCGTGTTCGCGAAGTTTAGGCACACCTCACTCTTTCCTACGCCGCCAATTCCGATGATGGCGAAGCATTTTCTTGAATGCTCCGGACCAGCAATTGAAGGGCAGAGCTTTATTTTCATTTCCTCCAGGAGTTCGTTTTGGCCTGTGAAGTTTGGATTGCCTTCCCGGGGAATGACCCAGTGGATATTTCCTGCATCACCTATCAACACTAACACGGAACCATTCCTTCAATATGAAGATTTTGATCTGCCTGAAATGGTTTCAAGGTCGGCTTACCTTGATCTGGAGTCCATTTCGGTTGATCCTGGGCTAGATGACAACTCTTTAGTCCTGTGCGGGACATCAAGGCGAAGGTTTACACATACTGTTTGGATGATTGTGGATTGTTGTATTGTCTAGAAGTATATATTAAATTCAGTTCCAATATAACTAGCTATGCTTCTCACCTCCAAAATTGGCTGTTCCAGTAATATTATACTGTGAACTCTTCTCTCCTGATTGGATATTCGTGCTTCTAGGACCCATATTAGCAATGTTATGACCACTGCCAGTGTGTGTTTGAGAGACAGAGCCAGTTTCATCAGGGAGAGACGAAGGCATTTCTTTCATCTCTTTGATTGCGTCCGCGAGCTCGTTCACTTGTTCTTCGGTGGCAATCCCCACTAGTTTGTCGGTCGCTATCAATTGAGCATCTCTCAGAATCCCCTCCATCAACTCTTCTACTCGTCCACCTTTGAAAGGCGCCCTCACTGCTTTTCTGTATCGGCTTAACCGCCCGTCGTCGTCCCCAGGCAGAACCTTCTTGAAGATTTTGTTAAGCTTCTCAGCCTTTTCCTTGCATGACTCTAGCACCTTCTCCAAGTCCTCCTGGGCAGCTTCGTCCAACTTCTTTGCCTCGGCTTTAGCCCTTTCTAGGATGTCAAGAACCAGTGGCAGTCGTGTCGCTACCTGGCGGAATGCTTCCGGTTGGCCCTTGGGATCCTTGACGGCATCCCACACTGTTTTAACTCCATCGATGATGCCTATGACTGATGCGACAATGCTAACGACAAACGCAACCTCGGCCATCAGGAGCAGCTACAGGCGGTCAGGTTGTGCGTTACCGGAGGCAATTATGCTGAATGAGGCATGATTTAGAGATATTGCATTTGTCCAAGAGGAAGCAGCTGCCGTCGTGCACACTCGCCATACCCATGGGGTTTATCGGGTATGGCTGCCTAGAGCGAGGTCGGCGGCGGTAGGGCACATTTGAAATAAATCGGCACGAACCGTAGTGTGACAAGCCTTCTATTGTGGGTCGTAGAATGCTCTAACGTTATCTTGGACCTTTTCCAGGTCGTTGAGTCTACTCCCGAGGAAGTAAAGACCGGCGGCGAGTGTGTAGTAGGGAGGACGGCGTTTCTATTATCGGGGGGATACTTGACTAACGCCGCGAAAGGCGAACCACATAATCTATTTCGCCGACACGGCCAATCAACTCATCAGCTCACGTTTTGGAGCTGCAGCCAATAGGAAAATGCAATATTCCAAATGTGGCATACGGTGAAGCTGGGGAACCCGAGCGCCGCATCCTGCAGGCCGACGGGGTCTCCAACAACACCTCGTAATAAACCCAAGCCCATCTAAGCCTGAGGTTTCCAGTTCGCGAATGATTACGCCACGAGTACAATGCATATATGCAAGGTGATGCAGGCTCAGGGTTAAAGTTTTATTTCGGGCTGTTTCTCGCCTTCTTGGTTGCTATTGCTGCTTGGGCGCCGCCCAAGTAGCCGAGCTGAGAAAAGCTAGGGCTACCTCGGCGCAGTTTTCGGAATAAGTAAACCGCTTCTCATGGCGCTCCTCTAGCGACACGTGTCTGGTATGTTGGAATAAGGACCGTGTGGCCTCCAGGCAGATTTCAAAAGCGCGCGTAGATAGACAAAGAGCATCCATCTGCGCGTTTCTTAAATGCAGGGTTTAACTTTTGCAACTTCGGTTCCCACAATGTAGAGGATTATTTAGAACAGAATACCCCGAAAAGATTACACCCGAGGCCTCGAACTACGAATGGTGAGACGCCCCTTGGACGACACAGCTGACGAGGCGGCGGATGCGTTTGAGCAGTGTTCGTCTCCCACCTCGAGGGTAAGGATAAGGACCTCAAGGTTAATGGACCAAAATAAGCATAACTAGCTACACTCATAGTACATGTCCATGGACATATCGCGACAGATCTCACTCACTTGCGATGCGTTGCGTGCTTTGTTGGGAAAACGGCGAACTTCTATTTCCCCACGATCTATACACGATAGGCCCGTGCGCCCCTCCCAGATCTAAGACTAAAAGCGCCACATCCGTTCCTGCTCCACCATCTTTGACGTTCCAACAACCGCTGCACTCTGTTCCAGCGAATTGTGGTGATAGAATAGAAATCTAAACGGGAGCACGAGTGGCAGCTTAGACGCAGAAAGGTTGTCCATTGATATTCTTGCAGCCGTTGGAACCGCAGCAGGCGATAGCTACGACTTGACCCGCTGGGCTACAGGTATACTACACGGGAGCGTTAGCATATTGCCCGCCAACGGCGTTGCATGGGTCTGCAATAATCGAGGAGGGTGAATGGGGAACTCACAATTCCAGGGCCGTTGCCACACTCTCTCCCGTATCCGCATGCATTCTGGCCATCCGGGTCGTCGCATGTATCGCGAGACTTGAGCGAGTTTGCCAGCTCGGCAGGAATGGTGGCTGCATGAGCGAGAATGGCGGTGGAAAGTAGGATGAGGGCGGTGTAGAGCTTCATTTTGATTATGGATAGTTGCTTGTTTGGTTGGTGTGCGGTTTAGTTGTTGGATCTGGACTTTGAGGTTGAGATTCGGATTGATAAAACGGATTCAAGGGGCCCTTTATAGTTGAGTTGCCTTGATATTATTATACCGTAGTAACGCATACGCATAGA
Source organism: Pseudogymnoascus sp. BL308 (assembly GCA_001630595.1). Classification (NCBI taxonomy): domain Eukaryota; kingdom Fungi; phylum Ascomycota; class Leotiomycetes; order Thelebolales; family Thelebolaceae; genus Pseudogymnoascus; species Pseudogymnoascus sp. BL308. The sequence goes on along the minus strand of LMYD01000162.1, from coordinate 62,028 downwards.
GAGGATCGGGCGGATTCGCTCTTGGCTCTGGAGAACTGGGGGGCCAAAATTACGTACTGAATCCCATAAGATAGCAAAGATAGCTCATGAGATCCTCGCGGCTAGCCATCGCAATCAGCCTATGTAATGGAACCAATGGGGGGAATCAACATGTGTATGTAACCCCTAATTCCATAGATAATGAATCCTTCGCGTGGGCGTATACCACAATGCCATACCCAGCGTACACATCGTAGGTGGGGTCGATGGCATTGTAGCTATATATCACCTTCACTATTTATATCAAAGCTTCTGCCTAATTCCTGGCAGCCAATGGAAGTCGGTGATGTTATATTTTTGGATTAGTAGTGACAGAGCTGTGGGTTGGCCCCATGGCCCCCATTCCGGAGTGCCACCGAAAATACTCGCTTTGACACGCCGAGTTCTAGCCCCCAGAACTCCAAAACAAAGACATAAATCAGGTGAAGTACATGATTATAGCGAGTTATATAGCATAACATGTGGAAATACTGCCCAGTCCGGTTACTGTATAATGAGCCAGGCCCTAACCTGGATATATCGACCTTATAAAAAACCCTCGACTCAACCAGCTTTTAATAATTCCACCCAGGGATAATTTGTAGTGGAAAGAGATTGTATTGAATGAGAGTGTATCGAACACTTCGATCCCTAGACTATGCTGCTTTTCTATTGTTATAACCAGGTTCCACTATATAATCAATCGACACAAAGTAGCCCCCACAAGCCGCTGCCAACTACCAAGTCCATTGGCAGCAGTTTCAGGAGTAAGATTGGTCGATCAACGCCCGCGATCCGCCACTAATCACCGCAGAGCCAAAGCCGTTGCTTTCCCTGCATAACGCCCCATTCACAGGAATTAATGGAACAACCATACTTGGCCCCCCGCCGTATTTACCACCCACAATGTTACCTGGTGATGATGTGTGGCTTCGTTCTAAATTTCTCTACCTTACATTTATCAACTTTATGCGCAGAGCGAGGTTTGCAAATGCAGTTCTTCTTCGACGATAGCCTTGTTTTATCTAGTTCTGATCGTCTATAGAGTATAAGAGTGGTGTATTTACTCCAGCAAGCCCCGTTCTGACTCGAGAATAGTGTATTGTAGCACTCTAGTTTGTTCCTCGTCCATTACTCTCAACCTCCCCTCAGCATCCTCGGCTAACCACGGCCTTCTAGAATCTAACCCGGTGGTTATGGCAAAATGTAAGTTCCATCCTCAATTGCAGCGATGATTTCTGAATCAGGGTCCAGATAATCCGAAGTGTCCTTCCCCAAATCATACGAGGTGCTAGTGGCAATCAAGTTCGCCATCATGTTTCCAAATAGAGTCTCTCCATGCGTATTCAGGTGCGTTTCATCAGATGCCGACAGATTGTACTCGTCTGCGTTTTCGTGTCCAATGGCATTAATATACTTCATGGACACTGCATTCAAATCAACCAATCGAACTTTGTTGGCCTTTGCGACTTCTCGGGTAGCCTCTACTTGGTCCTTCAGGTTCTCGACAACGCTATCGGTCGTGTCATCCCAGTCGCGGCGAGTAAGAGACGTTACAAGAATTGGTACCGCTCCAGCGGCAGTGGCATCAGCTGCCATCTGAGCCAAATTGGTCTTGAAATCCTCGATTGTGAGTGCCTTCTGGTCGTTGTGACCAAACTGCTAGATGTCAGCTTCAAGAATATGTTTCCCACTTGGTTCTAGAGATATGCCAATTCCCCTTGTATAGCCAACTCCAACAGGAGGGAGACGCAAGTCCAAAATGAAAAGACAATGGGTGAACAAGGGGAATATCAGCTTACCTGGATTGTGATATACGGATCGTATGTCTCATTATTAGCGGCTACCGCCTGCAAAACGTCCTCCCAGTGTCCCGTATGCATAAAGCTGTAAGTGCTTGCCCCACTCTTCCCAAAGTTTGTTGCCATGGCTGAATTTGTCAAAAGTTCAATGAAACCGTCTCCCCAGCCGCCATGGGTAGCAGTGGTTGAATCACCAGCCAAGAAGAATGCAGCTGGTTTGGTGGCTCTCGCTGTTTTTCCACGAGCCGTTGGTGTCGCATGTGCTGTGGCAAGGAATGCCAGCGAGATGACCGAGGAGAAACGCATATTTACTAAAGCTTGTATGAAGATATCCAACTTTGCAATGTACAACGTATGGTGAGGACGACTTTATAGGGAATGCCTGGCCATTTAAGTACTTATTCTACAGCTTCAAAGGCTTAGATGTCCAATCAATTCCCCCATTAACCCGAGCTACACATTTGACAGCTTGGGAAAAGATCAACTTGCTTGATCCTTTCGTCCTTATGATCATCTGTCTACAAAGCACTGTTAATATACATCGGGCAAATGGTCGACTCATAACTCGAGGAACAATATCCTAACATTCAAGTATGCTTGTTTGAAGCGAGATGCTGGATGGAATTATGGAGCTAGTCGAACGCCGGGCGGGAAAGAGCCGCCCGATCAATGCAACATCGGGAGTAAAGTGCGGGGTGCCCCTGTGATAACTCAATGACGCCCCGTCTACTGTAGTTTTTTACTAAAAATTAAGACTGTGTGGGGTAAAATTAAATTAAAAGGGCCACGCTTCTTCGCATTGGCATTTAACTCCGAATGCTTGTTCTCTCTTTTCACGACCCTTGCATACGTACTTGGCCATCGCAGACACCAAAAGTCAGTAAAATACAATCCCTCATATCGATCATCGCGGGCCCTCATAGTTGTGTTCGGTCATCTTTTTAATTACCCTCGGTCTTTCTGGTACCGAATGCAAGACCTAATGTCTGCTCGTAAGATATGTCACTGTTCTAATTAACCGTACAGGTAGGTTGAAGGGGGATCGACAGCGTCTCATTACAAGCTGAGCTGTGTGGTACCCTAATGGAAAACTGTATGAGCAAGGAAGGGGATATAAACATGAGCAGAAAGTCTGTATTTACGATTCAGCACAGCTCGTCGACTTGTCCATCTAAATCTTTGCTCGTCAAGCAGTTCTTTCTACTGCAATCGCGTCAAGCACCAATCCATCATCATGACTCCGGGCGCTGTGTTCCTCGCTTTATTCTCCATTTTTCCGATTTTCGTCCAAGCTCAGTTGTCCGGGGATGTTGGGCCACCTACTAGCTTTGCCTCGAAAGCCAAAACCAAGACATGCAATGTCCTAGACTATGGCGCTGTGGCGGATGGTGAGACAGACTTTGGGCCTGCTCTGCAAAGCGCTTGGCAAGATTGCAAAGTTGGCGGTCTGGTATATATCCCCCCAGGAAATTTCGCCCTGGCAAGCTGGCAGAATATTAGAAGTGGCACTGCATCTGGAATACAACTTGATGGGACTATTATTCGCACCGGAACGGATGGCGGAACTCTTCTTTCTATCAGAGGTTGCCATGACTTCGAACTATTCAGTGGGAATTCGAAAGGTGCTATCCAGGGCTATGGCTATGAGTACATATCCCAAGGCGAACTTGGTCCACGATTCATCCGACTGCAAGATATGCAAGACTTTTCCGTGCATGGAATCGCGCTCGTTGACTCCCCCTCATACTATATGGTATTTGATAATGTCAGAAATGGCGAAATATACAACCTTATTCTTCGTGGGATTAGCAATATTGGCGAGACTGACGGGATAGACCTTGCGGGAAACAATGTCTGGGTGCACGATGTCGAGGTTACCAACGGGGATGAGTGTGTGACGGTCAAGAGTCCATCTGAAAACCTTCTCATCGAGTCCATTTACTGCAATCTAAGCGGAGGCACGGCAATTGGATCTCTTGGCGGCAACACCGTCGTTGAAAACGTATACTATCGGCATCTCTATATGAACCGCGCAGATGCCTGCTATCTCAAGACAAATGGTGGGAGTGGGGCAGTCTCGGGAGTGGTTTGGGACACAGTCATTGTTCAGGGTGGCCCTTATGTTTTGGCGGTCAATGAAGCCTGGGGCGAAGACAGAGGGGCTGAGGGCGTCCAAGTGAGCAACTTGACATTCAAGGTACGTCAAAACTATATTTTGATTTGTCTGGTTATGTCATGGCGAAAAACATCAGCTGGCACAGATAGCTACATTTTCTGACATTGCTCTAGAACTGGCATGGCTACAACTCAGATCCAAGCCGCCCAGCTATCCGCATGGATTGTGACCCCGACGTTCCTTGCTACGATATATCCATCACAGATGTTCATCTTTGGACCGCAGACGGAGACTATGTCACATGGGACTGCTCAAATGCCTACGGAACTGGTGCTTGTTTGAGAGAAGACACCGGTGATTTAACGACGTATAGATCGGTAGCTACCATCACCGCAACACCGTACGTGTCCCTACTTTCCCTTGCGGATGCTTTGGCATCAAAATAACTAACGGAACATCTATAAGGACCTATTCTGCTTCGACTATGCCTAGTGATCATGCATCTGGTTTCCCTTCCACCAAGTCGTTCACTATACCCCCTATACCGACGACATTTTTTCCTGGACAAAGGCCAAGCTCAGCGCTCCTTGAGCTGAGCGCGGCAGGAGGGTTAAAGGCCCGAAATGAACCTTCCGTTCCAACTCCGGCACCCTAGATTTAGGTTACTGGTGCGTTCTGTCATATTACCTAAAGCCTCTGTGCAAAAAAGGCTGTTTGTTTCCAAACGATTGCTGTATTGACGAGTATCACATACTATGTACAGCTTCTCTTTGAATGTATCTTAGGTTAATTTGACTACTACATTGGTTATTTACTGTTTTCTGCCCGCCCATCTACCTGGTCACTATTCAGACTTATTTTGCACTGCAATTCCTAAATCCAAGGCACCTCCGTGTATGTGTACCCCTTGGCCACGGTTCCATGGTGCCTCTGCAGAAAGTAGCACGGCCCCCGTCCGGTAGAACGCTAAAACATGCAAAGTCGATCAGGTAAATAAGTCGATTATGTAATTAAAGCCGATCAAGCGAAATAAACCGATCAGGTAAACAAGATATATGCTCCGGCCCAACCGTAAGATCGGCCAGTTCGCGAGTGGCCGGCCCAACCGCAAGATTTCTAGCTTGCGAATGGGCCGGCCCATTCGTAAGTTCAAGGTAACTTTATAGTATAACCTACATACAAAAGATACTTACGCTAGAGATACTTTCTAAATGTTGTATTTACTACCTAAATTACTAGATATAACATAACGACAAGAAGTATTAAGTAACATTTTTATAATACTATAACGTATTTCACAAGCGAGTCGGACACACAAGCGGGTCGGACACAAAAACACCAAAACGCGTCAACCCATCTGTAATTAACAATGCCACAACTAACACAAGCCTAATCCTTTAATCAAGAGGGTAGAATACTATTAGCTATCTAAGCAATTAAACTTCGTCAAATTAAGAGTGTTCGAGCAGCAGCTATATCATATGACGTACCTTCTTCAACACTCTTCGATCGGATTAAAGGAATGCCTTCTCGACGCGACTGTACTCCTAACTCACGTAAGATGACTCCGTACGAAGAGTCAGCTCTCGTTCAGTACATCCTCGACCTAGATTCACGTGGATTTCCGCCCTAGCCGCAAGCTGTACAAGAAATGGCTAATCTACTACTCTCCGAACGAGGCGAGAGCCCTATTAGGAAGAACTAGACTACTAACTTCATTAAGCGTCGTACGGAACTTAAAGCAAAGTTTAGTCGAAAGTACGACTATAAACGAGCAAAATGCGAAGATCCTAAGATAATTAAAGGGTGGTTCTCCCTTATACGGAACACAGTTGCGAAATACAGAATCTTAGAGCAGGATATCTACAACTTTGATGAAGTAGGTTTTGCAATGGGAGTTATTGCTACTACAAAGGTGGTTATAAGCTTAGAAGCAAAGAGTCGTCCGAAGACTATACAGCCTAGAAATAGGGAGTGGGTGTTAATTATCTAAGGTGTTAATTCGTATGGATGGGCACTCCTGCCGTTCATCATTTTTAAGGCGCAGAATCACCTCTCTGCTTAGTACGAGGACTTAGGATTACTAGACGATTAGGTGATTACGCTAAGTGAGAATGGGTGGACCTCAAATTCAATTGGGTACAAGTGGATTTAACACTTCGATTAGCATACAAATGCTCGTACGATCGGAACCTATCGCCTTCTTATTCTCGATGGACATGAGAGCCACCTCTCAGCTTAATTTTAGCACTACTGCATAGAACGGAAGATAATCACCCTCTGTATGCCACTACACTCGTTGCACATTCTTTAGCCTCTTGATGTAAGCTGCTTTGCGCCACTAAAGCTTTCGTACGGAAAGCAGATTGAAACCTTCGTACGGAACCAGCTAAACCATATCATGAAGCTTGAGTTCCTCTCTGCATTTAAAGAAGCATTTAAAGCTACATTTATAGAGTAGAACATCAAGAGCGGATTCTGAGCTACAGGGCTAGTTCCGTACGAGCCGCAGAATGTCCTCTCTCACTTAAATCTGCACTTAAGGACTCTAACCCCTCCTATAGTTGAGAGTGACAATTAGACTTCAAAGACTCCTCAAACTATAAGGGAGCTTAACTTTCAAATAGAGCACATTAAGAACCGCATCGTACGACATTAGAATAGCTCTCCTACCTCAATTAATGATGCTGTTAGCTACCTTGTTAAAGGGGCGGAAATGATGATGCATTCTACTGTTCTACTTAAGGCAGAAGTTAAGGCTCTATAGGCTGCAAATGAACAGAAAAAGAGGAGGGAAAGGAAGCGTAAGAGGCGTATAATGCAAGGGGGTAGTCTCTCCGTACGAGAGGGAGAGGATATCCTTTAGAGTGCTGAGGTTGATGCTCAACTCCGTACGGAGGTAGCAAGTGAGACTACTCGGCAGGTGGGTTCTACAGGCCGGCAGCGGCGATGTGGCACATGTGGTAATATGGGGCATAATGCTCGTACGTGCGAGAGGCGCCAGGAATCAATTACGATCGAATAAGGGTTATTATGTAGGGTGGTGGTGTAGTAGTAGTAGTAATAGTCAATTTTTGGTGTTTCTGTGTCCGACCCACTTGTGTGTCCGACTCGCTTGTGAAATACGTTACCTTATATACTATAAAAAGGTGCTATATATTAGTATAATATATATATTACTAGTAGAAGTAATAATAAAGACACTATAGAAGTAGTAATAGCACAAACTAACTAAGTACCTTTACATACAAATTACTATGTAAAGCTACCTTGAACTTACGAATGGGCCGGCCCATTCGCAAGCTAGAAATCTTACGGTTGGGACGGCCAGCTCGCGAGTTGGTATATCTTACGGTTGGGCCGGAACATATACGAAAACCTGATTCAGACGGTAGGCAACAACATTTGTGTCGATAGCCCCAGAAAACCCCACGGGGAGCAGCATTGGTTCTTAATCCCGTTCATCCCCCTTCCGCGATATGACAGCCATATAGACTACCCATGATCTAGGGTGATTCGTATGCAGTTTCCAAAGGCTGCTTTGCTTTTAGGTTTGAAATTTTGTTTTTTAATGTCAGTCAGGTTGGTGCTCAAATAATAAGAACGCAACTTCGACGGTAGCTTCATGACCTTATAAAACTATTCCTTATAGTATTTATGCCATTGCAATTTCCCAAGCCTAATAATATTCTCATTGGCAACAAATTTTAAATGACGAAAATAATTTGAAGAAAGTAATATAAAACTGAAGTTCCATTTATCACCACAAGTAAAAATAACCAAGTAGTTAGGGCTTCAGATATTTATATTGTCAAAATAGTCTTTCAGCCCGGCTCTATTCTGTTCATCCCAGTTTGTTCCCCTATCTATCCAGTCCAGGCCGCTGGGCCAGGAATAGTGTAACTAGTTGGCTATACGGCATAATTAGTATCAAAACTATCACATTTCGTAAAGGTGTAACGTACCACAGGGTAGTAGATTTGGATCAGAATTCCAGGGTCAGTTGCCGAGTAGGCTCCAGGGAACGAAACCAATGGGCCTGGAGTTCCACTGCCACCGCCCGTAACCGTGATTTGTCCGCAAGACAGGTAAAACTGTGCCCCGTTCGCCTGGCTAGCGGCGTGAAGACCGATGTGCTCAATTCGTGCAAGGTAATCACCGGATGGCGTAGCTGCTGGGATTGTGAAGCCGAGGGTCGTCAAGTCTATCAACTATTAGAAACAGGTTCCCACACGCAGGTAATACATACCACTTGAAGGCCAATCTCCCCCACTTGTAACCCATCCAGTTGGGCCCTCTTCCCAAACCTTAAACCAAACAGCACCACTTCCGTCCCAGGTGGCAGCAGTCTGTCCATCCGGAACCTTGGCTAAGTAGGCTAGACTTGGACCAGGATGCTGAATGCTTGGGTCGACAACAAAGCTAAGCTTCTCTCCTGCAGCAACGGACAGGATACCTGGGGCAAATGCAGTAGACGCATCCTTTCCACATCGGATATCCAGTAGCGAAGTGTCCAATACCGGGCCATGGCTGTTTGCGTCGGACCTCTTTCGGACTACACAATATTTAGAAAAGAAGGTTACGGTTACGGGGTAAAGGACAAACCTTGTTGCCAAGTCGCTTCAGTAGTGCCACCGTAGATCAAGGCGTTGAAGTTGTAGTGGGCGTGGGCCACAGAGGCGGAGGCCAGGAGAACAGGGAGTAGATGCATATTGAGGGTATTTGAGAACTTTGAAAAGTGAACGATACCATTCCCACGACTTTGGAAGATTATTGCCTGATATATAAATTCATCTGCTTATTTTCCATTTTCATTAGTGCTTTTACTTCATATAGCTTGAAAGGTCACCTGTGTGAAATATATTATCAGAGAGCGCTGATCTTTATCGCTTGGAGAAAGTTCCCTGTATTCCGCTTCAGGCTGAGGTAAATGGTCGATTATTTTCTTGTTTCGCGTCGCGGGTAAATATGGTCTGTATAATAAAAGTTCCAAAGTAGCGAATCCTGTCTTGCTACAATTGCTAATCTTGTTCACCTGACACACGCCAAATAGAAGAGTGCTATATATATATTAAACGCGCATAAAGCCAAGAAAGACGACCAATCCATCTGCCGAAACTCTTATATAGTTGTCGTCAGCGGCCTTCTACGCAATTCATATAAGAATTGCGTATCCTTCAAATAGAGATTGGTTACCGGCCGATGAAACCCAAACAGTTAAGAAATAATTATCTCCGATGGTAGTATTGGTAGTTTATTTAATTGTGTAATGTAGATTTAGAGTGGTACAGATTTGTTGCGATGCAACTCTTCTACAGCACTGGTACTTAAGGGTGACAGACACAACGGAACAGATCGTTCAATTGGCCACGGCAATCTGACTCAAGTAGTCGGCGGATCCTGCGTTCACAGCAACGGGACAAAAATGATTAAATAATAACTTTTCCTTCCCTTTCATTCTACTATAATTGCGACTACTAGACTTCGCGGACAGTGAGATTTCTCACTCTCGTTCCGTATCATAGTCAATCTAACTGGCCAGCGGTGCATGGCAAGTTGACGACTGTCCTGTAGTCGGGATTGTCTCGACTGTATCAACAGCCGCATGCACAATAAGATACACTCCCGTCGAACAAGTCGGCACCTTCAGCGCGCCCGCCGGCGTGGTAAACGTCGACTTCCCCGTGCCGGCCAACACCTCGTTGCCGTACGCATACTGCCCAGGCGCACACTTCTTGAATGGCATGCAACCGATGTCGACATGGACCTCGTCAAGATAATACGGGCCGGTGAGCGCATACGTGACAAAGACGTCTGTGCCCTGCGACTTTGCCGACCATGTGCCTACATTCGTTGCCTTGCTGATGACGTTTCCACCGGCGCCAACGTAGAGCGGGCCGCCGATTCCGGCGCTGAGTTGCGCGGATGTGGGCGTCACGTACCAGCCCCAGCGGTTACAGGTCTTTGGCTTAGGGACGAGGGAGTTCAGGGCTGGTGAGAGCGGGGAGGTGCTGTACCCAAAGGCCGTGCCGACGGGGCAGTACTGGATTGTCGGCGGCGGCGGTGGGGGAGGGGGCGTGTATGGGCACTTGGTGCAGCGGTAGGTGAGCACCCAGTATGTGTTGGGGTAGTAGGACGTGCAGGCTGGGTAGTCGGTGCAGGAGAGCCGTCCTGTGGCTGAGACTGCGCCGGAGGCGCCGGTCAGTTGGGCATTTGTATAGAGGTAGAAGACATAGCCTTCGCGGTCGCCATTCGGGCACATTTCCGCTAGCACGTCGAGCAGTGCGCCGCCAGGAACAATCTTGTCGTATGGGATATTGCATGAGACCGTGGTCTGATCAGCCGAAATGGTGCAGAAGCCATTGCTGGTCGTGTACTGTGGTGTTGGCGTGGTGCTCGCGGGCGCCGACAGACCCAGCCAGATGTCGGCCTCGGTGTATGTGTATCCACTGATGGCGTTGTAGGTGAAAATCAGATTGGGGCCGTGGAAGTCGTAGCAGATCTTGGTCTTGGTGGCGCAGGTCGCTTGATCTCCCACGCATAGGTCCCAGCACATATCCTGTCGGAGATTCTCCAGCGGGAGCTGGAAATTATCAGCATCAGGGATTGGCACGCCTGATGTGTCGGCTGTGCATAGGGTTGTGTCCCATCGCTTCGAAAGAGAGAGGATCGAGGCAGAGCTCTCACCGAGGAGCGCGGAAAGCGCGACAACAAGAAGAGTCGAAGAGAGAAACATGATGGGAGCCAACGCTAGAGTTTGGGTGGTAGTGGAAGTAGTAGAGAATTAGATGAGGACGAAAAAGAGGAGTATTGGAAGAGAATCCTCTTCAATTTAAGTTTTCAAAGACGACACGACATCTAAAGCTACAGAAAACAGGAAAACAGACCAATGCCCAGTGCACCTACGGTATAGGCCGTCAGCCTCGATGAGTGAGCTGTCAATAACATCCCGTTTCAGCTGCGTTGTTTGCAAGTGTCGACGCCTTGAAATCAATAGTTGAGGTGTTTGCCGTGTTGTCCCGGCATTTCGGTCGCATGTTAGGGTAGAAGCGAGGTGGATTTGTTTTTCGAGGTGCTTTATAGGCCAGACAGATATAGGTGCGGCAGACTAATCTAGCTAAAAGGCAGCTTTATTGAATCTATTCCAGCGATTTGTGGCGAGTCTAGTGGAAAAGAGGCTGACAGCGCGGGTTCTGGGAGGTTCGTTTCGGCCTTTGGGCAGCGCACGGTTGCGTTTAGTTGGTACAGCTGGGTTTTAGCGGTGGGCTCAGGCTGCGCTAAGCCAAGAGCTCACGATGTGCTAACACGATCGCTTGTTGCAGAGACTAGAAGGGAAGGAAGGACCTTCAAGTACGAGTCTAGACCAAGGCATTGTGTCCTTCACGTGCCCATTTCTGACGAAACATTGCCCAATGTTGTTACGACCATACGATCCTACAGGATTCTAGGACACATCAGGGACCTAGGATAGAAGGAGCTTGCCGAAGCAAGTGTAGGTCCCTATATGAATGTACTAGGGCTAGGGACATAAAAAACGACTAGAGATTCCTTGTTTCTGAATTTAACCCAATGTTCGATCGAGCACCTCAAGAGAGTTGGCTTATAAGCTCCGAAATGACATATTAGTTCCCATTAGCCCTCTTCCGCCAACAGTTTTTGATGGTCTAACGCACATGATTTCCGCTTTCCGCCAGTCATCGTGAGCCAATAATATACCCCATAATCAGAGGTGGTACTTAATCCCGACCAGGCGATTAGGGTATAACAATCTTTGATGGTCTAACGGTCATGATTTCCGCTTGTCATGTGACAAAGCGCGGGAGACCGGGGTTCGACTCCCCGTCAGAGAGATTTCCTCTCTGAGCTCATGGCTCAGAATATTTTTTTGTTTATTCTTTGTTTGATATCCACAAGGCATGACAGAGGAATGTTTTTGGCAGTGTCAAAGCCACGGGGTGGGGATGGGTGAGATGGTTGATGTACGCAAAAACTGACGAGATCAACACCCAAACTCTAATTATTTTGCAGCCTTGTGGAGCAGAAGACGTCTCTGGAACGCCCATAAAATGACACCAGGGGCGTCAGGGTCCAGGTGGGGAGCGTCGGGGATAGTGAGTGACCACGAGCTCGTTGAAACAGGACTAAGGCAGTGGTGGGGTTGTGCTCTCCCACCAACCGTTATTATTTTCATATCAACGACGACATCGAGAAACAAGCACTTAATTCACATCGATCTGCGTCTATCATAAGAGGAAGCCAACCTGTATGCTTTACATATCGTCACGGTACAAAACTCTGACGACAAAGACCATTCGATCCACGTCGCTTTTTGCGACGCGTCGATCATAGTCATGTCAACACTATCCACCTTTCACCTCTTCCCCACCCTCCCCGTCGAGATCCGCCTCAAAATCTGGTCTTTGCTCCTCTCAATTCCTCGAACCGTCACATGTACCCAAAACGTCCTCGGCCATGCCGCCCCTCGCGTCATCAAAGTCTGGGAGACCGACACTCCATCCCCGCCTCTGCTCCACGTGAACCGCGAATCCCGGTACGAAGCCCTCGCCGTCTACGCGCCCTATTTCGCGACCCCCACCAGCCCAAGACCCATATATCTCTCCCTCTCTCAAGATGTGGTGAGATTCAAGGATGGCCTCCTGCCTTATATCCCTGATGCTCCTCTTCACGAGATCCAGCATATGGTGACGGATACGAAAGATTGTGCTTATTTTGGATACTATCACATGGCTACTCTGAAGAAAATGAAGAGTTTGAGGGAGCTGGTGATATATGCAGAGACGGGCGTGCTCTATAGAGGGGATGATGCAGATCGGTTCATTAATCTGATGGTGGCAGAATTTGAGGTCGCGATGGACACTGATCCGGGGTGGGAATGTCCGAAGGTCAGGATCATCGATGCGCAGACGGGAAAGGACTCGAGATTTATTGAGGGTGGGGCAAAAATACCAGGGTGGGTACCTGAACAGTAAGTGCCTTCCGTGGGATTTGGGGGTTTGTGCTGACTGAATTAGGGTTTTTCATGAATATGATGATGATTATTAGATGCTGGATAATTATGTTTGGGCCTTCACGCACTGTGTGGCGTCCGCGGAGTGAATGTCTGGCAGCGCGTTTGAATATGATTTATTCCATTCCCATCTATCACGGTGACAAGCGGGTGTTCCATGGTCACAGTTTCCCTTTAGTCATATGTTCTATTTGCTATTTGTATGTCACGGAAGGTTTTATTTACTTGCAGTTAGTGGGCTGGACATTATCGACATTGCTATTCTTCTCACACTTCCGATGACTCCAAGCTCATAGCTCTGGAACAATCTCGGTTTCGGAGATATACTGTGCTGCGCCCGTATATCTCCAGCGCTTGAAGTACGCATTCCCACCAGCCGGACAGTCCAGCCCAGCTCCTGCCCCGTTGCAGGTAGCATAGGCACCCACGAGACTCCCCACAAAACTCCCGCGTCCACCACTCACAAGCCGAGAAGACGCCGTCCCAAGTATGATCCTGGCATTCGGGTTCGCAGCAGGCATAGCGGCGACGTTATAATGGGTCGCATTGGCCGTCTGGATCTCCAGTCGAATTTGGCCAGGGCCCCAGCTTGCTGGCACTGGGACAATAGTTGGTTCGGGAGATTCAATTGTGCCAATGGTGCGGAAGCGGAGTGATAACTGGGGCTTTCCATTGCTGGCGGCGGTTGATGCGTCTGGAGCGAGAAGCACAATTCCGAGGTCAATGTGGTTGAATTGCGTAAGGAAGACTGTGACGCCTGCCTCCTGACCGACCACCCGAGGGTCGAACGTTACATCGGTACTGAAGGTGAACAGAGTGTCGGTCTGGCGGCGGCCGATGAATGCCAACCCCTTCTGGCCAGTGAGCTCAGGTGTTGTCAAAGACTCTGGTGTTCCTGTCAAGTTGTTCCGGCTCGGTACAATCTGCAGACCTTTGGCTGTCACGGAGATTGCATGGGCTCGTGGCACACGCCAATATACTAGGTTTCGTGGAATGGCTTTTCCCAGGGGGAAATCGTACACATCTGGATCGGAGTTGAATGGACCATCTCCTGGAACGTCACGGCTCGTCGGGGGCAACGGCCATCCAGTCATCTTGCCACGGACTGGGTCGAGTACTGGCCACTCGCCTTCATCCCATGTCGCTGAAAAGAGCACTGCTTCACGACCCATGGGATAAAACTCGAGCCCTGGTCCAGTGCGTGTTGCTAGACACATCCCCCACCACTTCCCATTCGTGTCCTGAAACAAATCACCGTGTCCAACAGTCTGGAAGTATTCATCCGTACCACGGTTCGTCAGGATGGGGTTGTTGGGATTTGACTCGTAAGGGCCGGTTATGGTGCGAGACCTTGCAATTGTAATAGCGTGGTCTTCTGCAGTCCCTCCTTCGGCAATCAATAGGTAGTACCATCCATCTTTCTTATGAATATGCGGGCCTTCGGGCCAGACTCCTCCAGTGCCGTTCCATATATTGATCGGAGGCTGGCTAAGTTCGCCCGTTTCAAGGTTAAGTTCCTGGAGCAGAATGCCATGCGTGGCAGAATACACCTTGCCATCATCATCCCAGAACAGGTCTGGATCGATATTTGTCGGCTTGAATGTTACTGGATCGCTCCAGGACTTGTCCTGAAACGGGTCCCTCGATTTGAAAACGACGCCGATAATGCCGTCTGGTAAACCGAGATACTCGCAGACTACGTAGAACTCCCCGTTGCGATAGCGTATGGTGGGCGCGTACATGCCGTCTTGCTGACCGACAGTACTCGCGCTGATGCCTGGGAGCTGGCTTTCCCGGTTCCACACATGACTGACGAGCTTCCAGTTGATTAAATCTTTTGAGGCGTATATAGGTATTCCCGGGAAGGAGATGAATGTCGAGATCGCGCAGAAGAAGGTCCCTTTGACTTGGACGCACGAGGGGTCAGAGTGCCATCCTGGCAAGACTGGATTATAGAAGGTAGAGTTGCCCAGACTTGCCAATGGCGACGCCATAGCACCGGCGAGTAGGCCCAGAGGTAAAGCGAATGAGAGCTTCATTATGAGCTCCGGTTCAGTATTCAATTGTGCGGGGGCAGGGAGAACCAGCCTGGGTCAAACAACAACGGCACTCGTATGAGTTTATATTCTTCCCCAGTGCGGGGATGTAAGCCACTAGATATGTTTAACTAGGGTAACTTCTATCTAAATACTCTATGGTGCATATTTAGCAGACGTTGGAGGTCAAAGCTACCTAATAAATACGACTTCACTCACGTCGTAGTAGGAGGAAAATTGTGCCTCCGCGAGGCTATCCGCTTCCGACAATACCCCATCCTTTAGGCTAATATCCCGGGGATCTTCACGAGGCAGGTTTGTGCATAGCTTCCCCGGTATATCGCTAGGCTCTAAATGATGAGCTGTTTGGGATCTACAAGGACGTCCTCATATATTTAGCCTAAAGTTGTGATAGGGCTCTGTTGATGTCTTTGATTGGCCTATGTCTTGCCATATTCGCCGAAGAGCTCGGCGCAACCATGAACCCTTCTCAATCCTTATTACAACCTTTGGGTGGCTATATTTACGAGTCTGCACTGAGATGGACTTCCCCCATCAAGATTTGCCATAATTATATTCTGTAGTCTCATCAATCCTAGCGGGCTATCAATGCTGTGGGCGTGGGATGACCCTCTAGTGATGTCTGTTGTATAGTATATATTTAATACCACTTCTTGGGACCGGCCTTTAACATACTCCGATTCGATCTACCTGAAGACAACTAAATAACAGCATAACAATTAGCTGACCTTACAAAAACAATCTAACATGTTAATACTCCGTCACACATGTCCTCCTATATCTGGTTTGTTGATATGCATTTCCATGGGTGTTCTAATTTGTTTCAACGCTACAACCAACAACGACTGATCCAAATGAGAAATGCTAGGCACATGTAAATAACATTTGATCCCAACAAACGCCTCTGGTCTATCATATGTATATATTTCTTTGGCGTGGGACTTATAAATCTGATAGCACAGTTCATACTACAAGATGTTGTGCTCAGTGTATTTGAAATCTACTAAATACAACGTCATTCCCTTGCCTGCAAGCAACTTATCAACGCCCCTTGCTGCTTATAAGTGGGTTCCATTCGCTGAGGTACACAAGGATAAGACATATTCTAGAAAATTCACTAAACCTGCCAATTAGAGATGGAATGCTGGTAGATGGGCCGAGTGAGATATTCTCCGACTTCAGTCTGTGGCACAATGAACTTGCTTGCTCCAGTAGCCGCATTCTCAGTCCGACCGCTATCCAATAACGCAATGTCAGAATTCGGAATTTTGTATTGGAAATGGCAGCAACGCGTGTCTCTAACAAAATTAGCTGTGGGGTTGTCTTATATCGGTGCTCATAACCGCCAGATAGCCGTCTCATCCAGATACCTCAGCCGTAACTCTTAATTACGATCTCCCCAAACCCCAAGCACATCATAGAAGAACTCACATGACGGCCCCTATTTCGTTTGCCCATCTTTTCGATCTTAGTCCGTATTTTCGTCCGTAGCCCATACTGATAGGAATCAGTGTCGATTACTTGTCAGTTTTGAATTCTTGAGAGAATCTCCCACTATCTCAATCAGCAATAATGGGGCACAATCAATCTAAATTAGACCTTGATTCCAGGTCCATCAGTACTGGTGGGATTAAGGAGAAGAGTGTTGCGTCAGCAGATATCGATATCAAGATACGGGTCACTGCTCCCGGCAGGGACTCGTGGTATTATCCAGCTGAGTTCGCGAACGATCTAAAAGACGTTGACCTCCCAGAAGATGTCAAAGCCGAGGTCTTGAACTGTGCATGGGAATATATTCGATGTTCAGCGCCACAGTACACTAACTGGGGGCGTTATGTTGCCTTCGTTCGAACCGTTACAATATGCACTATCGCCGAGTTCAAGGGGAAGCTCGTGAGCGTGGATGTCAGCGACAACATCATGGGCCACGACGTGGGTGCCATGCTCGCCACCCTTTTCGAGGGCACGCCGGGACACACAGATATGGCTCGCGAGTATCGTTCTTTTCTCCTGCTCACCGCAGACAAGTCTAGCGACAGACGTGATGGTGAGCTATTTCGACGTTACGTGAATGCGCTCGCGCAGTCTCCAAAGCAGTGGTAAGTTAAAAGACAAACTCGACGAACAATATCTTCAAGAATGCAGTGTAGTGCTAACATTTACAACGACATAGGTTCCGCATGCGTGATTGCGACGCATTGGTGAGGTACACCATGGCCTGCGCATTGGTGTCCAATGACCACAACGACGTTTGGTTTACTGAGGAGCAGTTCCAAATTCTGAGCGAGATCTGCATCACGCTCTACGATGCAGTAGCATTTTTCAAGCATCGCTCCGAGGGTGAAACGCACAACACTTACGCCTACATGCCCGACCATTTGCGCGTGAAAGCCTACCAACAGTCCCGTGAGATTCTCTGGGCTTTGGACGCAGCCTGGGCACACCATCCCGGGCGTCAGGTTGCCATAAACTTTATACGCATCACATCCGGGCCCACCCACTTGATGATGCGGCGGTATCGCTTTGTCGAGGAGAGCCTGACCATTGGCAGGCGTGAGACTAACGAAGTCATTGGACAAGCACATTCTAACGCCAAGCTTTGGAATCGCATTGATGGCAATAAGAGGGGCATCAAAGACACGCAACGATACAAGGACCTCCTTGCCCGGAGCGACAAGTTGATGTTCCCTGGACTGGCCGAATTTCTCGAGAGTGGTGGGGATGGTAGTTGTAAGGACTGCCGCTACCGCGCGTCCTATGGTGCTGAGACGCCACATGAATTCGGTGGCGTGAAACTATGTGATGGCTGCAAAACAACGTGGGAGGCGTACCTGGAATCGTTCCCAGAGCGCGCAAGGAAAGTTTTTCCTGAGATTATATTAGCTGAAGGGAGTTAGATGGGAACTCTCGGCCAGTCATAGTTACGTTAGATCTTAATTTGAACTAGGATTTATTTGAAAAATATGCCATATATCGACTGAAATTCTGTAATATATAGATCGAAACTGTACAATATATAGATCGTATGGCATATACATAACATCTTAGGATTAGGTGAAAACCCAACCTCCAGTCTTGCTGGTAAAGAATCCATCAGGATCATACTTGGCCTTTGCTACCTTCAAGGTTTCATACCCTCCATACGTCTCAAGTGGATTCTGGTCGACACTCGCGTCGTTAATAAACAACGGCAGACCCTCCGCATTAGGAATTGCCTCCACCATCGCCTTAAAACTAGCCTGAATTCGTTTATAATCTGAAGCGCTAGTTATAGGCGGGAGAGTGAGAAGATAGTTGATCCACATCCACGGCCCTTCCGGCATTTGCATGGCATTTCCACCCTCATAAGCGTTCGATGCATCGGTGAGTGACTTTGCAACGGGCTGGAAGTCGAGAGATATGAGAAGATAGTCCCCTTTGTGTTCCTCGGCCCAGGTGTTCCAGTTGTTGTACACAGCATGAATAGCGGTGTTTCCATCATCAACGCGTTGAACAGCAACCCGGAATGTATTGGCACCTCGGGAGAGCTCCCCAGCCAAAGGAGCTGGCATGTTGGTCACCTCTGTGTAGGTTTTTATAGACATGGTGTTGATAACGGAAGGGATGTCAGTGAAGTTCTTGAAAGCATCTCCAGCGTCGGGGCCATCGTAGACCAGGAAGATGAGGACGAATTCATCAAGGTTAAGGGTGAGGTCTGGCGTGGGAAGCTTTTCATATGTCCCGATTATAGATGCCTTGGGGTCCGTGTTGTAAGCGGCGAAGTTGTTGATAGCATCGAGAACATCTAGAGTTTGTTCGAAGAGGTAGATAATATTTCCAGCGAAGAACTCGCCAGCAGGGCGCGATTGCACAGTATACTTGGTGACGATGCCATAAGCGTTGCCTCCTCCTCCACGTGAAGCAAAGAAGAGATCTGGGTTGGACTCTGGGGAGGCCGTGACAATTTCCCCGCTTGGCAGGACAATCTCAAGAGAGCGGAAGGAATCGCAAGCCATGCCATACTGGGGCGAGATAAAGGACAAGCCACCTGATAGTGCGAGACCAGAGCCAACGCCAGCCAAACGAGCGCCAACAACCGTGCGTCCCAGGGGCTCGTAGAATTCGTACAGATCACCAAATTTGTTCCCAGGCTCATATGTTGCGAGGGTAGTTTCGTTGTCGTATGATTTGCCATTCATCTTTTTGAAGTCAATCAGGACGCCCTGGTCAACGGATGAGAAGAAGTCATTTGGATTGTGACCACCGGCTTTAATGGCAAACCTAGAATCTGCCGCGCGAATAACTTTAATGGCGGTAGAGATATCTTGGGAAGAAGTTGGGTAGATGACACACGACGGTTTGTAGTCGCTTTGACGAGAATTCCAGTATGTATACTGACTGTTGATATAGTCAGGGTGGAGTACACTATTGACGACTTCTACGTTCGGTAGAGAGGTTTTCAAGGTGGCACAGGCTGCGGGACCAACCAGCCCCTGCCCAGCTGCGACCGCTGAAAAAAGGGCGACGCCATAGAGGAGGCCAATGGGCGACATGGAACTCTTCAAGGAATCCATGGTGAGAAGTGTTTATCTTGGGAGGAATTTAACTATGTAGCTTCGTGTGCAAGCATTCCTTAATCGCAATGACAATGCAGCAAAGCAAAGCAAAATGGACGGTGAGGGCGGCCTTTATATCTCTCGTCAGCACATCGCAATGAGTGCCGCTCATTTCAGTAGCGCTTTCCTTCAGGGGCTTCCCGAAGGTGGTGATAAGCTTACTGGACAACCAGGCCCACATGCAAAAATGCCGTCACTAAAATGGGCTACCGCGCTGCAAATCCACACTAGAACAAGCTACCCCCAGGAACTCGACCCTGCTTACAACCCCGCATACTGTAGGGCTAAACGTGGGGAGTTGTCTAGCATGTGATGCTCATAAAATATCAACAAACCCTTTTAGGACTTGTTGAGGCCTTACTTGTGATAATTCAGGGAAGAGGACATCAAAGCTTGCGACCAAGTCTGCCACATGCAACGATGGCGACACTAAAAGGGGTTACCCCACTGAAAATCCACACTGGAACGGGGTACCCCACAGGAACTCGACCCTGCTTACAACCCCGCATACTGTAGCGCTAAACATCGGGTGTTGTCTGGACTGTGATGGTCATAAAATGTTAGCAACAAACCCTTTTAGGACTTGTTGAGGTTTACTTGTGATATGCGGGGAACAGGACATCATCAGATGCGACGAAACGTGTGAACGGATAAATTTTCATAGAGGGAGGTAGGAAGCGTTCCTACATGTGCCCTATGTGGAAATGAACGCTTCTATAATACTTAGCTGCTTCAATATTTGGTATGCAGCCCTTTACTAGCATATGGGAATGATAATAGAAATGCGAATGCGAAACGTCAAAGTGCGAAAGCGAATGCGAGTACGAACCCGGCAAACAAACAATTGCCGATCTCGCAAGCCTAACGCTAACTGTAAATATTTCGGCTTGTACAAGATGCTGAGTCAGCTACCACTCGAGTTTATTTAGCCTATCCCAGTAATATAGCTGCCAGGCAAGCAGCTGTGACAGCGCACTTACCGCCCTCAATGCGAAACGCGGAGAGTCCAGACGCCGCGAAAAATTAATAAATGTCTGATAGTGGTCGTCATATGACTTATTTCTCGTTCCTCAAAAGCAGGTTCTTTCCCGTTAGAAATGTATTTCCTTCAATTCTGTGTTTTTTTTGGTTTCGCTGTGTATATAAAATTCCAATAGGCCAGAATTCAAATCAAGATGCGCTCATTCAGTCTCCTCCTCGCTGCATCTGTGGCCGCCTCGGCCGCCGCCATTCCCCTAGATGTCTCCGGTGATATTGCCGAAAGGCAAACAAAATCCTACCAAATCCGCGGTGTCCAGGATCCGATATATCATCTCTACCTTCAATCTCTGCCAGGGAATCCATCCACCCCGGTCATGGGACCCGAGGCAACATCTGAGTACTTCACTATCGGCGAAACCATCCAGAGCACAAATTCGTCTCTGTATTTGAATATTGGCGAAGCAACTACCTCGTATTTGCCGCTTTCCTTTGACGCTACGGCTACCACGACGGCTTGGGGACTCGAGGGGGATACTATCATTACCACGAATGGAAGTCCATACGGACGCCGTAAGTGTTTCTTCCCATTTCTTAGATACACGAGGGAGGGCGGGTGTTTGGGGAAATTTGGACGCAGTGAAGGGACTAGAGACTGACTGGAAATTAATAGAGTTAAACTTTCTTGTCTGCGATGGTGCTACGTCGGGCTATTATGATCTGTTCTTGCAGAAGGGAAGTGATACACCAGCAGGGAGGACGTGCAGCAATTATCAGACAATCCACTTGCCATGCTTATGTTAAGCTGGGGAAGTATAAAGAGGAGATCTGGGAGAGGATTTGGTGTGTGAAGATGCTTAAGTTACCGGGAGCGGTATGAATGGTCTGTGGCGAGACGACGCTGCAAGCTGACCTGCTGTACATACTTCAGTTCTTGCAAATATTTGACAAAACATCGTAGGAAGCACAGTGAATGAAGCAGCGAGTTGGACTGGATAGGAGATATGACGAATTATCCGCCCATGCCAAATGCTATCAGAGAAAAAGCATAATCTAGTTTCAAGAGATTGAAGTTCTGAACAGTATTGTATTAAGGATTGCATGTACTCCACGAATTATGACTCCTTCTATATGTATTACACCCCTATATACAGCCTGTGCCTATGCACACGGCATCATCGTTACCTAGTGGGAAGCTCATGCGGCTCCGGCATCCTATATTTATGCTGATACTCATTTTCTTCCAATCGTTGGTGAATATCGTTCGCGGGTAATTCCCTCCGCGGCATATCCTCCCCGACTGATAACTCCACCCTTTCCCTATCTGCATTATAAGTACCCAGCTCCTTCACGTTTTCGTAGCCCTTGTAACTCTGGCGATCCGGGAGAGGATGTTTACCACCCCTATTATTTGCCTTTCGTTTTCGCCACCAGAACCACCACAGTAAAAATCCAGCAAGTGCCACCGCGGCCACGCCCCCAACGACACCACCGGCTATAGCGCCTACATTCGTTTTGCTCCCAGCTACTTTCTCAGGTGTGGGCGTGGGCGTGGAAGTCGCCTTCGGCGTTGTAATAGCCGGGGCGGAGATGTTGAAAATCGAATTTAACTCGGCGTCTCCCCAAGCCGATGGGAATCCTGAGTTGCTCGAATAATATCTATCGACCATATCTGGCCTAGCATACGCTTTCGCTTTAGGATTATAGGTGTCGCTCCACGTAAGCGCCGTGAGATCGAAGATCATCATGGAGGAGGTCCAGGGGTCAACGTATGATGACCAGTCCACGCCTGAGGGGTGCTGATCACCACCGACGGAAAGCATCTGCCTCTGATTATGCTCGGAGATGGACTTTTGGCCAATTTTTTGGCACTTGTGGTTGTTACGCCAGGTACTGGCTGAGGTGGGTACTTCCAGCCAGTGGAATGATGGGAGGGTTAGGATGTAAACTTTGCTGAGGGTGGCAAGGGCTGCAGAATTAGACGCGCCCACGTCGCCTCCATAGATATAACTGCCATATGTTAAAGACTGAAAGCATGGAAGTAAAAGATGGGGAAGCCGGGCGTAGAAGGGAAGAATATACGTACATTTCATAAGAAGAAGCATTCGCATTGCTGGCTCCTACAGAGCAGAATGAATATCGCCCCGTAGGTGCGTTCGTAGCCGCCTGCATGTGAAATGTGCCCGTCTGAATATCATAAACCTGAATAGCGCCGAGGTCCGCAAGATCTAGCGATGCCGCTCCCCTGTCAAGTGGGTTCTTCCCGTCCAAGAAAACAAGGACGCCCTCTTCGCCATACTGCGGGACAAAATGCGCCTCACCCCCGAGACTGTGCGGTGCAGTTCGTGTCACGTTGGTGAATGTCTGGGTTGCGTAGTCATAGGTTACAAAGTCCTCCATCACCATTTGTATAGGTACAGCGCCGTTGGGGTCGGCGTCCAGTTGATAAGTTATCGTGCCACCAAGACTATAATGCTGCTTGCTGCTGCTAGCTGTGAGAGCGTTTTCGACACTGGAGGTGAGGGGGAAGGAGTCTGAGAGTGACTTTGCGAATTGGAGCGACCAGTTCACGGAGCCGCTTTCGGGAGGCGTAAAGCCCCAGATCTCAGGCGCTACATTATCTGCGTATATGGTGTGGTCCTCGGTGAAGTTTGGGCTGTAGTATGTCCCTCCGTAGCTGTATACCACGTTGTGTATCGCGTCGTAGAAGATCTCTGGTCGTCGGGACGGCTTGAATGCTTCGGAGTGATTAGAGACTACTGCATCGATTGTGGAGGTGGACCAGGATCTGGCAAGGTCAATTGTGAATGTTTGAGAAACTGTAGAGGTTTAGATGCGAGATGACGACGGGGAAGGGGAGAGTAGGCGCACTTGGCAGAAAGGTCATGACACCATTGTCGTTATAATGGATTTCGCCGCCGTTGAGGTAGAGCCAGTTTCCTACGACGATTGCTTCGAGAAAAGTTAGACTGGCAAGCCCGCAACAGTGGCAGTCTACGTAAACCGCAGTTTACTTACAAGATGGCCAAAACCATGACTTGAATCCTGTGGGGAGAAATGAGGCTGGCGTGCCTGGTACGGCATGGACGAAGGAGATTCGAAGGCAGAGAAGAAGCAGGATTATGAACTTCATTGTCGCACCTGGCGCAGAGGAGCAGGGCGTAGAGGGCTATTCTCCAAGGCGACGGAGCTGAAGCGCAAAGTTAACCAAGCATTGCGCATACATAAGAAAGAGAAGGGGTCCCGCACAGAAGGGAGGGGAGGGCAGGACGACCGTAGTATCCACTCTTCTCAGCTGGCAGTCACTACCATAACGGCCATAGTAAGCTTCTAAATGGAGGGCGAAGGATGTAGAATTGTGGAGTTTTTAGGCTTGATCCCCCTGTCCTGTGCATCATCCACTGCGGTCGAAGCGAGCTTTGCCCCATTCAGGCAACGCATGCTAGCAAAAGCGCCGCATAAGCGCAACTCAAAACCACAATGATGGGCAAAAGTCATAAATTTAGAAGGCGGAGACGAGAACGCCCCGTGAAACTATCCGCCGGACCCGGCTCTCGTTGGCATGGGATATGGCGGTGATACTGCGGCAGCGACTGTGGCCCCTTTCCTTCAACGTGCCGCTAGAGACACGGGACAAGGGACTTGAAATTGATTCCTTGGCCATTGGCAACGGCCCTCATGCCTATCTACATAACGGCCAGGACACTTTGTGAATTGAGCTATAATGGTAGGCAGATAAGGTTCATAGTGAGTAGGATGGAAAATATATGTACTATGATGCACATGAGGCGCAATTTGTGTACCTGTCGGTGCGCGCCGTGCCGCTGACGGAGGTGGCGATTACAACGATGTCAATTGAAGGATCACATGACAACCTACCACATAGGTTAAAGAATGCATTGGGGAAGTGGGGAAGGGGTAACCGGAAACAAAACCGCGAGGGTGCGGAATTGCTGCTGTAAGATTCTCAGAAATTCCGACATCAACAAGGGGACCACAAAGGGAATCCCCTTATAATGACGTGTGCAACGACGTTGCGCGATCTACATCGAACCCAAATATATTTTTATGCCACTGCTCATTCGGCCTCGCCGTCGTCAAACCGATAGTGAGTGAGTGCATTTGACGAATTCTGCAAATCGAATTAAAAGTGCGGTGCAACTCGCAAGATTTGAGCCATTGCTCGACATCTGCATGAGTTTGAGACGCTGTCTCCGTCTATTTGAAATGAAAAACGCGCATCCAAATACCGCTAGGGCTGAGGTCAGGCGACGTCACGCAGATCATGACATGGCGCATCCCTGAGAGACACCGCTTGTTTCTCAAATCTCTTGTCGCGGCTACGAGAGATCTTCAGCTATGAACCATAGTAAGGGGTGACCATTGGCATCGTGTCCGAGCTCCGCGGCTGGAGTAATGTTTGCTTTTCTGTCTGCCGTACGCCAATAGCTTTAAAGCCATACGCACATTCTCAAGCGCAGCGTCGTTGTATTCGGCGCTGGTTGCCTCTCCAAAATAGCAGCAGTGTGTCGCACGACCCCTCCGCTGGTTACACACCTGACTCGTTGTGTGGAAACGTTGTTCTCGATGCAGGTTCTTCCAACGTCCCAGTAACCTTTTGCCGATGCTGCAATTAAGCAAACATATCGTAGAGGGGCGCAAGCTGTGGAATGGGAACGGGTTCAGAGAGGGCATGGTGTCCAATCGCTGCGCTTGTTTTGGTGCCCAACTCGTTTGGTTTTCAGTTCCCCTTGAGCACGGGGATGCAGCGACGATGGTTGATTCCAGTCCATTGTGTTGGTGGTCCGGGAGCACCGCCGTATCCCGCGGCGCTCGTGGTGATCGTTGCATCCTGTCGTGGTTGTGTGTCTTCGTCAAACTCGATAAAAGTGATGATATGAAAAACTTGAATCGCACAGTAGCAATGCTGTGCTGGAATCTGATATCTTTAGGTCCAGTCAGCTGCTTCCTAGAGTGCACAACTGCTGTGGTGATCCTGAAGTGGCCTATGAGATGCGGTCGGAATATTCATGAGGAACCGCATAGAGTCTTTAATCTCTCACGCCTTGATGGATATGTTGTTGTGCTTTGATATCCGGCCGGTTTGGCGGCCATATTGTAATGTTTGCAGTACCCAGGCCATTACTGGCATTTCGAACTCCCTGGCCGCTGTGGGATAAGGGTTTCCCGCTCTAATGTCTGACACTGGAGAGGACGTCTATATCAACAGTTGCAAGCCCCATTTCAAGAGACTTCTTTCAAAACTGGCGACCCAGCAAGAACATCTATTCTCCATAAATTTGAGGCCAATTCAAATTAGTAGCAATGGCAGCCAGCTTAAAGGCAAGCTCGGAACCAATCCGGTACGTACCAACTACTGCTATATTTCACTTAACCCTAGGTTCTCATATCGGTCTGCCCCTTTGAACCATGCGATACCAACAGCAACTGACAAGGACAGGCACAGAGTCACGTTCTCTTCCAAGTCAGCAAAGAATATAAAACAAACTGGGCAGCGTTCCAAACCCCCCAAAGTCCGAGAGACGTCGGCGCAATTACAACGCTTCCTCGATGAGGAAGATGCCGACTACAAGTCCCTTGCTATCCCAGGGAGCGAGTCTCACCACAAAACTGCCAAAGAAGTTAAGCGAAGGGCTATCAACGAAGCAGTTGCACGCGAGTACTGAGGGGGGTTGCTGCTAGAGTTGCTGCTAGAATAGTCGGTACTCCAATCATGGAGTAGGGAGAATAATACAGGTCTATTTTAGTATGATACCAATGGGGGCTCCCAGGCCCAAGGAGTTAGGTTGATGAGGGATACCTGAATTGCTTCGTTTTCGGGGAGAAATTAATATACTTCGTATATTAATGCGATTGAAAGTTGTACGAACCTGCTCATATGCATTAACTAACATCTCTGGTGCTGCAAACTGTTATATTAACGGACGACCAAATTGATCACTATCGCTCAAATCGAAATTTTGCTCTATTTGGCGCTACCATACTCCCAACTGATTTTCAGACGTTGTTTTGGACCTCTTCTGACTTCTGGCTCCAGCCTCGATGCTGCCCCTGCCACTTTCTCATATGCTCTTCATAACAACTTCAACCGAATAACTAATCCGCGCTTTTATACCTTATGATACCATGTGTAGTACCCATTGGCTGCTTCACCCACCGGAGCACGCGTCAGGGATAATTTGAACGATGTCGGTCGGTATTCACGCGGCGCGGGGTAACGGGGCAACGGACCAATTTAAGAATGGAGCTGTCTTAAACCCTGTTATTAAGCAACTAGCCCTCTTAAGGCCATGATATACCTATAACATGGCCATAGTAAACCTCGAGTGATCTGATGACTTTCATTTAGTTGTAGTTGGAGTAAACCCTGGCTGTTGTGACAGTGCATCTTCAGGCCTTTGAACAGCAAGACAAGCTTATACGAACGTTCTAGGCGGATTATCATTACTCCACGTCCAACCCCAATCGTTCAACCCCACACATCACATCATCCGCTCCGATTAGCCTCGTAATGCCTCCCCGCATCACGGGTAGTAGAACGAGGAGTTTGTCAAATCAGAATCCATTTTGTCTTGGCAACCTAATAATTCCACCATATAAAGCCTACATCTTATATAGCGCCAGTGGCAGGTCCGAAAGACTTCCTATCGTGGAACTATGCGGTAAATATCATTGGTGATATGCCGAACTTTTCATTTACGTCTTTCCCTTACCTTGTCCTCCGAGAAAGTTAATCTGGGGATTCCCCACTGCCGCCTTAGTAGTAGCCTTCCATTCGTGCGTAGCATAGTGCTGTCCTTATATTTAACTGCTCCCTCCCGAGCTTCTCTATCGGCATGCAATCATGAAGCTCTCAAATCTCTTTTGCGCCCTTCTGGCATCAAGCACCGTATCAGCTTTGCCCTTACAGTCCGATGTTACAGATATCGCTGTCCGAGCCGACTCTAGTCTTGTGGGTTACCTTGGAGTCTTCTTCCTGGGAGACGCATCAAATGTCTACTTCTACTTGAGCAATGGAAACAATGCGCTCTCCTTCAAGGCTTTGAATGGCGGTCAGGCAATTCTTGACCCATCCTCCGGTACAGGCGGAGTCCGTGATCCGTCTATTATCAATGGTGGTGGAGCCGAAGCTGGCAACAAATGGTATATCATTGGAACTGATTTAGATATTGCAAAGGTAAACAATTGATTAAACATGTTCCGCTATCACCAGTTTCACATGTCCCGGAACTGACTTGAAGGCAGACCACTTGGGATGCATCTCAGCGTAAAGGGTCTCTCAGTATTTATATCTGGGAGAGCACAGATCTGATTAACTGGGGCTCTGAGCGATTGGTAAAAGTTGAGAACGACGAAGCTGGAATGGTCTGGGCGCCTGATGCAATTTGGGATGCGAGCAAAGGTGAGAACCCCAAACCCCTCTTTCTCAGAAGCTGTCGGCGGTACTGACTGCTCCAGGCCAATATCTGGTCCATTGGGCATCCAAATTCGTAAGTCGCTTGTTATCTGGTACTGTCAACTTCTTAACCAGGATTGTAGTATTCCACGTCCGACCCCGAGCACACTGGCACCGCCGGCGCCAGCGAGATCCGGTATGCCTACACCAGCGACTTCAAAACCTTCACTTCGCCGCAAACACTCATCGCCGCCGCAACTACCGTCATTGATCTCGCGCTCTTACAACTGCCACAATATGGTGCCAACAGTTATGCGCGCTTCCTCAAGGACGAGTCCGCTAAGCTCGTCTACATGGAGCGTTCGGATGATGGGCTATTCGGAACCTGGACACGACCTGGGGGCGACTCGGCTTTTATCCACACTCAAGTTGAGGGTCCATACGCCTACCTGGATAATCAAGTTGAGGGGAAGGTGAACTTACTATTAGATTATTACGGCAGTGATGGCTACAGGCCGTTTACTTCGACAAATCTGAATGCCAATGCCTGGGTGGATGGGGATCGGACGAATTTCCCAACGAACTTGAGGCATGGTTCGGTTATTGGGATTGACCAGGCGAGATATGATGCGCTGAATGCGAACTGGGGGTAGGAAAAGATCGAGATGGCCGCGATCGCATCATTCAGATGGCCCCGCACGATTGCGTATCCTGGCTTTTAGCTCAGAGTTCAAATCTATAGGAGCTGAAGTGGTTGGTCGACTGTATAAACCAAAGAGATGTATCCCGTAGCCTAGATCATATACCATGGATATATTCTGTAGCTATCCAAAGTCTTTCGAATCCAGATGAAGTAATCGGTAGTAATCGTCAAATCCGCCTGTGGCGTATTTCAGGTGAAGGTGTGGGGTTCTATTTTTAGGGTCCACCGAAGTCGTACGTATCAGCCCCACTCCGTACAAGCGCGTTCCTGCCTTGCATTTACAGTATCAATGCCAACATCAGAATAAACCTGCGAGCTCTTCCGTTTATCGTCTGTTTAGTTTTTTGTATTCCGATTGCATTTGTAACCCCACGATGTAGGTTACTAGGTCGCCAACCGCTCTATCGCATACTAACTGCCGAATAGGTCCCACGCTCCCTCAGATACCGCCGCCAAGCACCCACGGCCGACAGCCGCCGAGGTGACGGCATTGCCCAGCTATCCATCAGTGACGTGGAAATTTCAGCCAACACAGGAGGGAAAGCTGAAAGTTGCAGAAGGGAGAGGAGGCCCTTTGAACATTTCGTGGGAGGTACACGGAACAGGAAAGACGAAGATTGTAGTAAGTCACGAGACACCAAGGCGGAAACCCCGGACTATTCGGAATCAAAACATCATTACAAGACGAAGAGCTAGATATTAGAAATCCAGTGGGACTAGACTAACATACAATTTTCCAGGCGATAACTGGACTTGGGGCCAACAAGGCAAGCCCATAGAACCCCACATGGATTATCGAGGCTAACACAAGAACAGGCAGCATGGCAACGCCAAACATTGAAATTTGGCCACGGGCAGGGAGATCAGTACTCCTTCCTGATTTTTGACAACCGCGGAATCGGTCGCTCTGATAAGCCTGTCATGCGCTACTCGACCTCTGAAATGGCGAAGGATGTTGTTGAGCTTGTAGATCACCTAGGCTGGACTCAGGAGCGAGAGTTACACGTTATTGGGGTGTCAATGGGCGGCATGATCGCACAAGAACTCGTATGCAGCCTTTTACACCATATCCTGCATCTTTACCCCGTTCAGCCACTAACGATTGTCCAGGGTCAACTCATACCCGAGCGCATATGCTCACTTTCTCTTTTCTCCACGCTCTCACGCTTCCAGCGCACCGTCCCTTTCATTCAGAATCTACGTAACAGAGTCAAAATGTTCTTGCCCAAGTCCCTTGACAGCACCATCATCGACGTCGCCTACAACATGTTTCCTGACAGCTGGCTCGATGCTCCTGACACTCTACACCTGCCTTCTTCAACCACACCCGGTTGCCTCCCTGCCGCCGGCCACGCAGACTGGGAGTCGGGCGCATACGGTCACTTCCCTACCAACTTTGCGCGCATCGCAGCGCAAGATCTAGAGAAGAGGGCGGATACGGACGGATTTGGACCGAAGGGGTTCATATTACAAGCCATCGCTGCGGGTTGGCATGATATGGGCCCAGAAAGGCTGAAGGAGCTTGGAGACAAGGTGGGGAGGGAGAGAATTTTGGTCGCACATGGAACAGAGGATCGGATGTTGACATTCCCGCATGGGGAGGCTCTAATAAAGCAACTGGAGCCCGGGGAGAGTTATGTGAGGGAGGGGAGAGGACACGTCCTTTTGATTGAAGAGCAGGACTGGCATGACGAAACTATAGCGAAATTATGGGCGAAGACTGCTTTGTTATCGGTTTGAGTTTGCAAGTTCGGAGCAAGGAGCGACTAGTGTGGGATAACTTGTGGTGTTTGATGCATCCCGGCCGTGAGCGCCAACGAAATTTCTGTACGGTTTATTACTCGATAAATTGGTTCATAATACTTGTTATAAGAATTATTTGAGCTTAGAATAATTGACTGCGTCCTTGCATGTAAATGCCAGCGTTTATTTTGAGAAAGTGGAGCTTGTATTCGTATAGAATCCGGCGAGTCACATGATTTGGTGTCGCAGATATCAATTATGTTGACCCTTTGCCGCGCGTCATACGACAATCCCAGTTCTTACTCTGTTGCCCTTCGACTGTTTAAGCTTATATACCTCGCTGAACTACTCTAAATACTATCTTCCAATTGATAAAACCTAGAATACCACCTTAGTACGCCTCGAGGCTCTAATTTCGTGCGATAATTTTGTGGGTTAAACGACCAAATGCGACGCAGGGTGCACAAGAAGTCGAAGAGTGGATGCCAAGAATGTAAGAGAAGGCATATGAAAGTAACGTATCCCTTAAAGCATTTCAATGTTTGGTCAACATTGCTCCTCGTCATGCTCCCACCATGTTTTGTGTTCACCTAGCTAATAATTGCGCAGTGCGATGAACGGCGCCCCTCATGCGTCAATTGTACCACATCAGAGCGGTCCTGCGTTTATCTTGATATTGGGCGCAAGCCGCCGAGTCAATTGTCTGCTTCGCCTACCACTTCACCAGCTTTGAGCCATGCAAGCTGTGCAAGCTTTGTTGGTTCCCCAGCTACCTCCTCAGCCGCGGCATTACCTGTGAACGGCTCCTTTTCACCACTTGGAAGCTCACCAATGTCATTGGAACGCCAAAGCCAATTCACGCCATCTACCATTTCTCCAGTTATTGCCGGCTCAACCATTGGAGAGGCACCGTTTCGGCCACATGCGGCCAGTGGCCCGGTGAACATGGAGCATCTGGAGCTTTTCTACCACGCATTAAATGAGAGGGCTTTATACATCGGCGCTGGCGAAAGTTATGCTCAGACCATGACCGAGATGGTAATTCCGCCTGCTTTTTCTCATCCGTTCCTAATGAACGAAATACTTGCCTTGTCGGCCCTTCATCTTGCCATTGTACAGCCAAACAGACAACAGCAGTTAGAGAGCGTCGCAGCAGAACTTCAAACAAGTGCCCTCTTGGCGTTCAATCAAACATGCCATGAGGTTACATCTACCAACTGCCTTCCGATGTTTATCTTTTCTTCGCTCATCGGCAACCATGTATTTCACACAACATTCAAAAACCACAGCGAAAACTTCCACGCGTTTTTGGAAGAATTCGTCAAGTATATGCAGCTCCACCGCGGTGTTCGGTCCGTCATTGCCAACAAGTGGGAGCTGCTCCGTGGCCTCACGGCTAAAGCGCTCATGCTTGACAATGAGAACGAGCTGCCAACCCCAGGGAAAGCGGAGGGCAATGAGTGCGACAGCCTTCGCAACCTTCTCGATACAGCAGATCTTGGTCCGGCGACAAAAGATACGTATATTCAGGCCGTAAACAGCCTACAATGGGGCTTTGACGCCCAGTGCGTCCGAAGCGTGGTTGGCCTCGCCTTCGCGTGGCCAATACAGATTTCCTCCGAGTACGTGGAGTTGCTGAAACAGCGCCGGCCGGAGGCTCTCGCTATTCTAGCATATTATGCTGTGATGTTACACTCGCATCGACATGTTTGGTTGGTTGGGGGTGCGGGGAGGTATCTGATCGAGTCTATCTCGGGTTATTTGGGCACATATTGGGATAATTGGTTGGCTTGGCCGAAAGCGGCTCTTGCAGAGCCTTCTACGCCCGCTGAATAGGATTCTGAAATTAAACAGGAGTTTGGAACAGGACCTTCGAAAAACCAATGCCAAGTATTGCTTACGGTGATGTGCTATTTTGGTAGCGGTTGGGAAATGAAGATTTGATACACCAAAAATATATATTAATTTCGGAGCAATTCGCGGACAACGACGCACCAATCGTCAAATCGAAGTATATTTTATTGGAAAACTACAGAGCACTCTCATTTATACGGTATTTGAGGAGATTATTGGTATCATATCTTGTTTGGTAACCATATCGATTGGGTTCTATCTCGCTATTCAAAATCAACTATATCAAAATCCTCTAATAACGCCCGCCCCGACAAATAAAACCGCCATCCACAACACAGCAAACACTATCCCGACTAAGCTTTCGAGCTGTTGACGCTGTCGAGCTGAAGACACTCTGCGTCGCCTCTCTTCACACGCGTGAGGTCGCCCGGGTGTCTCCAGAAAAACAACACCGTCACAATAAACATCAACGTGGCATCGAACACATACAGTGTCCACTCATTCGCCAAAAGGTACCCATCATTGCCCATCACATACTCTGCAACACGGAAGATGCTTCGAATCATGATCAACGCACTGACCATGTAGAGCATAGCCAGATACTGCTCCCACCTGGCGTCAATGCTGTAGCTCTCCGTTGTCGGGTTCTTGCGAATCTTAAGGTGGAAGAGAACAGCCGTGAGCCAGAAGAGCCCAAACATGATGAGTTGGATCCCCAGACCGCCCAAAATCATATTCTGGCCGAGCTTGACCTTGTCTGGATTCCCGCCAGCCATCATTCCACCACCTCCGCCTTGGACGAGAAATGAGAAGACATCGCCGGCCACGAAGATCTTGGTGAGCCAATTGGGTCGGACGACAGACAGGTGTCCCCCATTCACGGCGTTGATGATTCGGCCCAGTGTCATGTAGATGGAGGCAGCGAAGAGCGCAGGCGGTAGGAGAATGAATAGGTTCTGGATGATGTAGGGCATGAGAGCATCGGTTCTGTCGTGGGCAGCCGCGCGCGCGGCAAAGCCAATAACTTCGACTGTGGCAGAGGTTAGACTTAGATCGGAGCACGGAACAAGCCACGGAACGTGGAGAGGCGGGGTAGGGGAATCGTACATAGAGTGCCGAGGGTGAAGGCGAGACAGAACCAGGCGCGTGTTTTGAACAAGCGCCAGAAGTGCGCGGCAGTTGCGATTGCGAAGAGGATGGCGAAGATAGCTGCCGCGGGTGTTGAGGGGAGATAGTGCCACAGATAGTAGCCATTGTGAGATTTGAGTTCAGTCATCCTGAAAGTCCAGGTGATACCTGATCCAAAGAAGCTCCAAGAAAGAGAGGCAAGGAGATGTAAGGGAAAACAACAGAAGGATTGCGACGATTGGGAATAGATAAAGTAGAGATGTCGAGTGTATGATTTTAAACCAGAATGAGAAGGGAGAGCAGCCTACTTATCCTCTCAACACATACTTATTTTTACCCATGGAGACGGGCGTCTGGAGCACCAGGAGCTCGCCGCAGCAAGAGAAAGTTTGCAGCGTACCATTAACTGGCCCTATCAGAAACGCGCATAGGCTCTATAAATTAGCTTGCGCGTACATTATCGTATTGGTACGGCAGCAGCTAAGGTCATGCTAAACGTGGGAATTAAGCAATGGCGTAGTGCATAGCTAAGAGTTTTACTCGTATATCCCATGGCATTACACGTATCGCACGTATAGGGATGTCGATACGCCCTTATACGCGTATCGGGAGAGCTATACGCGTACAAAAGAAATTATTCCGACACCAGTAACGACACTAGGCTAAATTAATCCATCACTAACATTCTGCCAGAAGTTACCGCTCATCCCACCACAAATTATTGTTCCCCGCCAAATGTGAGACGAGGCTGAGACAGCACATACATAACCAGCCCGATGGAAGGAAACCTCGTTGCGCCGCCGGTGCTGTCGACGCCAGACGCACATCTATTCGAGGATCCGACGCCCGTTGCGAAGAGCTCCTTCGGCGAAAGGTTGAGCGACGACGATGTTCGACAGGTTTATGAGGTTGACCGGACCGCGCGCGACATCCGTGCTGGAGGATGGAGGCGAGTCGCTCTACAATTTCCAGACGGCATGCTGAATGATGCGCCGAGAGTTTTCCAGTTCCTACAACAAGCGCTGAAGGATTTGACCTCGAATATTGCGGAAGCCGACGCTGGTGTTGAGGGCGTAGCCAAGGCTGCTCAAGAGCTGGATATTGCGAAACAGAATGTAGCAAAGGAGCCAGTGAAGGACCGACTGTTTATACTTGCCGATACATCATATGGGTCATGTTGTGTGGATGAGATTGCCGCAGAGCATGTCGATGCCGACGTAGTGGTTCACTATGGTCGCTCTTGCCTGTCGCCCACGGTGCGGCTTCCTGTCGTCTATGTCTTTACGACTCATAAGCTTCCGATCGACCCTGTGATAGAGTCATTCCAACAAACATATACGGAAAAGGATACTAAGGTCATACTCATGGCCGATATTACATACTCGAACCACATACTCACGATATTAGAACGAGTAACGGCTTTGGGCTACACAAACGTCTTCGCCCCATCTATTATTCACAATCCAGCGTCGCCTCTCCCAAATCGAACAGTTCCCCCAGCTGTCGAATCAGGGGAAATTAAGTTACAAGATTACAGTTTATTCCATATCTCGGAGCCTCCGCCGAGTCTGCTTCTTACACTCTCGTCGCGGCTCAAGTCTATGCACATATACCCCACCGACACAGCAAAGCCACAAGCTCTGGAAGCTCAAACATCCCGTCTCTTGATGCGACGGTATGCCACGCTCACATCATTAAATACCTGTTCCATTTTTGGGATCCTCATAAACACGCTCTCAGTTAAAAATTACATGCCGACTGTCGACGCCATAAAGGCACAGATTGCGGCGGCGGGAAAGAAGAGTTATACATTTGTGGTGGGCAAAGTCAACGCTGCAAAGGTTGCCAACTTCTCGGAAATCGGGGGATGGGTTGTTATTGGGTGCTGGGAGAGCAGTCTAATTGATAGCACAGAGTTCTTCCGCCCCATAATCACACCTTTCGAGTTGGGCCTGGCACTAACGAGCGATGAAGAAAGAGTGTGGACAGGCGAATGGAATGGAGACTTTAGCGATGCTATTAACAAGCCAGTTGTGCCACGGACAGTTATAAAAGATGCAGAAGATCCTATTGATGGAGACAATGAAGGCTCAGATGAAGAAGACTCCGCCCCACCAGAATTTGACCTCCGTACTGGCCGTTATATAAGCCACAGCAGGCCAATGCGTCCGTCGAGAACAACGCAGTCAGCATCCAATGATGCGACAGGTGAAACTGGTGCACCGGCATCAAGCGCCCTGATGAAGCGCGCAAACGGGGACCTGGCAATGATCAACGGTACAGCAAGTCCCGGCGCGGAATATCTACGTTCCCAGAGGACGTGGAAGGGGCTTGGCAGCGATTTCGAAGTTGCATATGATAATGATGACGGCCAGCTGGGTGCACAAGTGGAACAGGGTAGAGGAGGTGTCGCAAGAGGATATACCGTGGGTGGTGAGGGCGATAGACACTGATATAATGTGCCCGTTTTAAGGGTCGGAATAAAATGCATCTGACATGGAATATCGTAGAATCAGCCATTCACGTCGGACGAAAAGTGTTTTATGGGTGCAAAATAAGCCACATTGGATGAGCGAGAGATATTAGGATGGCATTGTGAGAACTAGCATACGGAGTATAATGTCGATCCGGAAAAACTCAGCCCCCTACTTGTCCGCGACAAGGTTGACGGGACGAAGTGAGGCATCCCTCTGAAAACTCAAGGCAGTGCTCCTTATGCGCGGGAGAATTTAAGAAACTTCAAAATGACGAGTCGGATATTTTGATTATTGTTGTTCGATGGTCGCAGGCATCATTCGCGTGTCTGATTCGTCGGTTGTCAGGGCCGAGGGTCCCCATGATGCCTGTCAGCCATCCTTCTTGGCCCATGCGTCGCTTCAGACCACCTGAAACTCCTTGTCAGTCTCGGAAGCTGTCTCAACGTCAACCCAAAGTAACATCAGCCGCTCCGCTATGGTTTTACAGTCTGCCCCAAGGCAATACCCCAATTCGCATTGAACTGTAATATCCGAATCTCGACAATAGTTGGCTCGCATGGTAGAATTGGCAGTTAACAACGCTTTACACCCCAGAGAGCCTTTAGGAATTCTACTGCCTGAACCGCGATTTCCATAGCTAGACGAAGAGATTGGATGCTACCACGAGGTAGTATCAACAACGGTGGAGACCAAAGATTGCGGAGCCTCAATGAACCTAGTAACTCCTTGAGACGCCTCAAGCCATGGACGTTTCCAAGGCACCTCAGAACATTCTCGTCTGATATCCCCCGGCAACGCCCCCCACGTACCACTGCCAACGTATGGCCGAAACACCACGCGCCCCATGGTTGGCGGCTAGACCTGGTCCGAAATTCAAGGGTCTGTTGTAGCAAGGCATGGCAAAGAGGGAGCTATGGGCGCTAAACTACGCCTCCTTTTGCTCTACTGCCGCACAGGCTTACTCGGATATCATCCGGTCTGAGGATATTGATTTCGTCTCGATCTCCTGCATGCCCTGCCTCTTGGCAGGGATGAGACGGTGCACAGTGGGCTGGCAGCCCCCAGTGATGTCCGAATTTTGGAAGCATACGACAAGGGAGTATTTCCATATAAGGTCGGACGAGACCCGGAATCATGTCTCTTTCTTTCATCATCACTTCTTCAAACATTCAATCGCGCTTTCGTTTCTATTCTCAGTTCTGTGAACTTTCGCTTCTATTTACATTCATTCATTAAATCGGCAGGTCCACCTTCATTTAACTTCAATTTACAATCTTTTTAAGAGTCAAAAAAATCCAATCACAATCGCAAACATGCAGTCCAAGGCAGTCCTTCTATCTCTTCTCATCGCCTACGCTGAGGCTAGGTAAGTTCGAACGGGATGGATAGATACGACGGCAATAGACTAACGACAATAGGTTTGGCCAAGAGCAGGAACCCATCAGCGCCATTTCAGCTGTCACCAGTGGAGGTGGAGCCGGTGTTGCAGCGACATTAGCTGGAGGGGCCATCAGCACCCTCCTGGGCGGCGCTAACCCTTGTGCCAAAGTACGACCTAGAGTACCCTGTTAATATAAAATCTGCCGCTAACAGATAATAGCTTCAAGCCGCCGACGAAATCATTGCGCAACTCGGCACTGGTGCTGATGCTGTAGCAGCAGCCATTGGTCTCGTTGCTGCTGAGCAGAACTTCAACCCCTTCGCCACAGACATCCCCAGCGTCTGCGGCGACCCAACCCTTCCTGCCACGGAGGTCCTCCGTGGTGTTGTGCCGCTCGTAGACCCTGCCGTCACTGACTCTGATGTCGAGAATGCGAACTCGGAACAGTCGAAGACGACTCCCTTCAATGCGGACGGTCTTAGTGTTGCGCAAGTCATGGTCAACAATGGATTTACTAGCTTGAAAGCAGTTGACCTTTCCGGAGCTGAAGTCGATGTCAATGCAGACGCGGGTGCTGGTGCAGGTGCTGACGCTGGTGCCGATGCCGGTGCTGATGCTGGTGCCGACGCTGGTGCTGATGATGCCACCGTTACTACAGCTGCCGCTGCTGCTGCTGATACTGCCGCGGCTGCTTGCCCACCGGCGACTACATTTGTTACAGTTACCGCGGGTGCTGACGCTGCCGCTGATACCGCCGCAGCGGACGCCGGAAACGACAACGCAAACAACAACGCCGCCGACAACGATAATGCTGATGATAATGCTCAAGACGACGTTGCTGCTGCTGATGGAGCCCAGGCTTCAGCCGGCGGATTCGACTTTGGAACCTGCACTCCAACCATGGAGTTCGTCGGTGGACTCGGCGGCCGCCCTGCTGATGAATTCAGTTTCCAGGCTACTGATGCAGTCGTCGCCGAGGGTCAGCAGGAGGCTCTTAACCCCAACATCATCACCAACAGGATCTGCGACCAACTTACCAACGTCTGCAATGCTGGCGACTCTGGCATTGCCGCTTGCGACGACGCACAGGCACAAATTCTCGCCCTTGGCACCAGGGATGCCTCTACCGCAGCGGAGTGGAACTCGCTCCTCGGTTTCTAGAGTGTCCAGAGTAACATCTTGCTACGCCTTGGAGGTGTTCCAGGCCAGTGTACGAATGGTTGGCGTCGGGAGTCCGTAGTTTATGATTAGACGAATGCAGCTTTGCTATTCCTGTGATTGGGTATTTTGGAGGCTTTCCCGGCAATTTATCATGATATACTATATAAATTTATATTTGCCTAGCCACAATGTTGTCTCCGTGGTTTTCATATCCTACAATATTTGATATTCAGTATATTTAATCTTGACCATATTTAATTCACAAAAATGCGTTAATCTCAGATTGACAGATATTAACAACTATGACTGTAGTCTCTACGCATTTAGTACCTTAGCTTCCACACTTGAAGCGCCAAGTTCATGATGTAACGTTTATGAAGCATAGTGGCTTCTGAGTATTCGTGGCTTTCCCCAATAAATGTGACATGAACACAAGCGCAAGGATCGCCAAAACTGAGAGAGCGACAAAGCACGGACCACAAGGCTGAAATTCGCCAACCTCCTCAAAGTCCAACCTACGCCTTCCCTGTCGACGAAGCAAACAATACTCCACGAAACACTCCTATCGCCGCCTTCATTTGCATAAAACTTCCGCCGGTCAGAATATATCGACAACGGCGATGAACTTTCTGCCATGGTTTATCGAAACAAACTACTTCTGATACCAGCAACGCGACTTTGATTTCGGCCCAAATGTCAGCCTCATCAAACGCCGCCTTGACTTCGCTCTCGAGACCCAGGATAGCTGTTGTCCTCGTCACTGTTCTGGCGAGTGTGTATGGTATTTACTACCTACACAGTAGCAGTGATGGCACCGAAACGACCGCCGAGCCTAATACACCGTCTGGACCTGGACTTCACCGCACAAATGCAATTCGCCGCCGCCACCGTCGACCAACCCCCCGAACTGGCGATGGAGCTGAGGACAACCCAGACTCTTCTCATGATGAGTCTGATGATACGGACGATGAAAGCGGTCCGGTAGTTCTAAGGCCTCTTACCGATGGCGATACAGTAGTCGACGAGGTCACCTTTGACGAATTTGACGACCCCTCGTGGAACCGACAACGCGCTGGACAACATATGGTACAACTGCTATTTCGAATATCCGAAGATGCTACAAAACGAAATGCATATGTCCATCGTGGGACGCTATGTAATGCTTGCGGAGTTGTCCCAATCCGCGGTATTAGGTATCGCTGTGCAAACTGTGCGGACTACGACCTCTGCGAAGCGTGCGAATCCCAAGGCCACCACTACCGAACACACGTTTTCTACAAGATTCGAGTTCCTATATCCAACTACGCACCGAGGCAATTACAGTCGGCATTCTATCCTGGCGATCCAGACACTGCAGTCAAGATGTTGACGCGCGAACTCACGACAAGGCTCACAAGAGAGACAGGCCTAGATCGGCCAGAAATAGAGGCTTACTGGGAGCAGTGGACATACATGGCAAACACGGAGTGGCGTGACGACCCAGACGCACTATATCTTGCTATGGATAGACGAACATTTGACCGCTGCCTCGTTCCGTCTGACGGGAACCGCTATGCTTCGCCGAACCTTATACACGACCGCATGTTCGCATTTTATGACCAAAACAACGACGATTTAATCAGCTTCCCGGAATATCTACAAGGTCTGGCGTTTCGAAAAAGCAAGAACAAGCTCAGGAGAGTATTTGATGGCTACGACATCAACGGGGACGGATTCGTCGACAGAAAAGATTTTCTCAGGATGTTCCGATCGTATTACGTTTTATTCAAGAATATGCGGAAGGATATGCTGGACAGTATGGACGAGCATGCCGTGAATAGTGTTGAGGCGCATCAACTAGTCCACAGCAGGCAACCTCTGAGCAGTGCCTTTGGCCGTGATGGCCGATTTGGACGTGCTTCGAATCCACGTGCCCCTGGAGAAGGGAAACAACCAAATCCCGACGGTGACCTCGAGATTATTGATGGTAAAGGGATTGTAAACCCAAGCGGCGATGACCACGGCGACAAAGCAGACGTCTTTAGGGACCCTCTCGGTCGGGCCATGAATGATTTTCCCCCAGACACAACTGCTAATTACTGGGGAGTCGTGTCATCGCCCCCGCCCACGCTGGAAACCCTGCAAGGCAGAGTGCTGGAGAATATTATGACAAGTCGGAGCCAGCAGGAGAATACTCCACCGGAGAATGAACGATCTGAAAATCCCGAGCTAGGAGACGAAATTGATGTGAACTGGCCCCCAGGGATTGTTGAGCCTTGCGATGTATCAGAAGTACTCGGGATGGATGTACCGTTCGATCAGGTGCCTCGCAGCCAACACGCTAAAATTGTAGACGAGGCTTCAAGACGCGTGCTGCGCAACGCTCATCTGGAACAAGAGGCAATTACTAATGACCGCATGCACGAGCGGTGGAGGAGGCGCCAGTTTTATACTGATGAAGAAGAGGGAGTGGAGGCACCTGCGGACTGGAAAGTCGAAGAAGACGTCCCACTTGGAGAGACTAAATCGGAGGAAGGTCCCCAAATACCAGCCCCATCACCTCGGTCACGATCGTCGTCAAAAGTCCGGTTCGCGGAAGACATGGACGATTACGAAACTAGATCGAATCCGTCCACGTCATCTCGTAGTGTCCCGGAGCGTTGGGGTGGAATGGAGATACCCGAAGCAGAGAAGGACGCAGGGAAAGACGTCTTGTATCAAGTCGCCCAACAAGCGTTCAACGAGCTTCTCGATAACTTGTTCAAAAATGCAGAGGATGCTGCCATAGCCTCGCTTTCGTCTAAGAAGACCAGAGCCCTACACCGTCACTTATTCACAAATGTATATTTCGAATGGTGGGCCGAGAGGGTTGACATGAGCTACGCAGAGAAAAGCAACAAGGAATCCGATGATATGGATAAGAAAGGGCTGGAGGCTGAGGTTGCACATCACATACAAAAAGAAATTAGGTTGTGGAATGAAGAACCGAACCA
The DNA here is from genome assembly GCA_001630595.1 of Pseudogymnoascus sp. BL308. Taxonomy (NCBI): domain Eukaryota; kingdom Fungi; phylum Ascomycota; class Leotiomycetes; order Thelebolales; family Thelebolaceae; genus Pseudogymnoascus; species Pseudogymnoascus sp. BL308. The sequence goes on along the minus strand of LMYD01000162.1, from coordinate 20,598 downwards.
CGGAGCCATCGAGATAGAGGAGACACGCCAGGCCCCTCTCGACGTACTCCTCGCTGAATCAGGATATTCAGTCGAACATGGCACAGAAGGTACTGAATCTGGTACTATCCCCGGTGGCGATGTGGCAGTCCATGATTCCCCGTCACCCGAAAGCCAAAGTTCAGACGCACCGTCCGATGAGCATCACCGCGACCTTCTGGAAGTTCTTCGCGGCCCTATCCCAGACCAAACGGAGCCCCCGTTGCCCACAGACGAGGACCAGTTCACAGATATGCTACAATCATATCGTGATCCAACCCTACCCCAATTCCGGCCTTCAGCCGGCTCACCTCCCCCCTCCACCCCACAAATCCCAGAACCCCAAGACATACCCCTACCTTCAACTGAAGCCTCCGAACCATCTCACCATGAAGGCAGCGACCGCTCCAACCATGAGCGCTCGCGTACCTCCAAACGGGGTAGCAAAGCGCACCGCAATCGCACCAAGAACTCCACCGGGTCCTCTCCCCCTAAACCCGCTCCAACTCCACTCCGCGACCTCCGAAAGGAGCTTCTCACCGAGATGAAAGCCGACGTTACTGTACCGACCGAAGTCCACCGCAGTCTAGCTCAGTGGGACTGGATGGCTTTATACAAGCTACGCGAGATGGAGAGTACTGAGGCCAACGCGCGGACACGTGGCGGGTGGGGACGGATTAGCTGGGTCGAGTTTGAAGATATCGTGCGCCTGCGGGATGCCGCCTGGAGGACTGAGAGGCGGGAGTTGGCGGAGGCGGGGAAGGCGGAGGCGGGAAGAAGGATTATGAAGAGGGAGCAGGATGTGGAGAGGATGGTGGAGTACCTGGGGAGCTGGATTGAGATGTGTATCCCGTGACAATGAGAATTGAATGGGAGCTGGCAGGTGGTTCTGTAGGCGAGAAGGGACACCTACCATGTATAATACGACTTCGCTATAGCGCTAATATGGCCTCTGAATAAGGCAAGAACGATGACTAGATGGGAAGAGCGAATATAAGGAAGGTGCAGGGGTGGAGATAGAATACAAATAAAAATGCGGAAGGCACGTACATCTGTTAAATGGGAAGGCACGATGGACTACCACAATAAATGGGCAAGGGAACTTCTCTGAGAGTTCTAAAATTAAATTCTTATTACCTGTATTAATCTTTGCGCTGCGCCCATCTTACATGCCCAGGACGCTCCGAAACGGTTTGGTGTTCCTGACGCACAAGACGTTACCCCTGACGCCTCGGCAGCGTGGAACCCGGGGTTTGGTACTTGGCGGGCATCATTTCGGTGCTCTTCAAACCGCGCGTGTATCACATCACCATCCGCCCAATTTTTCTAATTGTCCGAATGGCGATGATCTCTGGGTAGAGTAGTTCCCGTCCCGTATGCCTTGGCTGTGTTGCAGAACTTGTCTCGGGTCTTCACACGAAAATGCGTACTTAACCCACGCTCCCCCCAGCTGTTTCCCTTCTCTTCTTCACGCCAATCCTCATCATCCAAACTATCCCATTTCATTTCCTTCCACCTGCAATTTTTTAATTTCGTCGCCGGTCGACAGCCAGTCCTTCTAGAATCAATCCAAAAAAAAATCTACAATCTTCATCATCACCGCCACAATGCAGTTCAAGATTCTCGCCCTCGCTTCGTTCGTCGCTGTTGCCATTGCAGCACCCGCCGTTAAATCCGGTGGAGGTAGACATGCCTCTCCAATATTTATCACTGGATCTAGCTAATAACTATTGTGCAGTCGCTGTCCGCGCACCACTTCCCGCGGTCCTCAGCGAGGCTCCGGCAATGACCAACGCCAACGGAGAGATCGTTCCTTTCTCCTCGACCGGCGTCAACCAGCCACTCACGGCTGCCGGAAAGAAATAAATTGATGGACGGGTTATAATTTAGAGGCACGCTACATACGTGTGGCCTTGTGTGTGAACATTCGGGTTTTAAATGGCAGAAGGGGCGTATCTAGGGATGGAAACTAGTGGCTGTGGGATAGGGACATTAGAAAGTGATGGGATACGGTTGTCGAGATAATGTGCAGTTATAGATTCGGTGTCTTTACCATCGTATTATATTTCTGACCATACCTCCTTCTTATGCCTTGTTTTGACTATGTAGAGTGAGTATGTAGCACCTGTCGTTTCTTAGGTTTGGTTGCGACAACCCAGTCAGGCCAATTCTAGTTCGCACAAGAGAGCTTTCCCATGAATATGATAACAACGAGTAGACGGAAGCTACGAAGCTGCAAAATAAAACGACATGTTAAGATGGAAACTACAAGGGGGAAGGCACATCTATCGAACGGGAAGTTTTGATGGGTTACTTCACTGAGGGGGTGTAGCATATGATTTCCGGTTCAGAATTTTATTTGTATTGCAACGTAATATACCTCGCCGTTCCTACAAAAAGCCCTACAACCACACAATTCCCAGACCTTAATAAACGTGCGATCTCTATCGTCCTGAAGGATGTCGTGGGCGTGTCCTCCTTCCTATTTATAATGAGTATTTTCTTGCTAATATATAAGAATAACTTACCCTCTTCATGTGGTTCATGAGGCCATGCTTCATCGATCTATAAGGCCTTTTTCTCCGAGGCAGTCCACGTGGGTTTGGGTGGTTTATAGAAATAACCCGACCATCAGATGTTGTCTTCGTTAAGTCCAATGGGATGGCAAAATCGTCATGCCCGAGCGGGTTCTATCAAAGAAACGAAAAATTAGAACTTCAAACTAAGAACAACAAAGAAATCCCCCCAATAGGGTGATACCCCTATTATCATCTTGTGACACTCTAACAATTGCCCCCCTCGTCTCTGGCTGTCCTCAGTCCAGGCCTCAAAGCTCAAGACCCCTGGCTCTGACAGTTCTCTTGCAAATTGATGGCGTCGACTGCAACAAACACCGAGTCGTTCTCCCCTTTCCTTGTTTTCGGAGGGAGGCCAGTGATAAAATCGACGTGGACTCTTGTTTATGGTCCCTCGGGAAAGGGTGAGTTCTCTAAAGAGTTTATGATGGGGTTTTATTATCCCGCCAACAGCTCTGGCAGCCCGCCACATATTCCTTGGTATCCTTTGTAATGTTTGGCCAAACGAATTTGCAGGTAACGAGCTCGATGGTCTGATCATGGCGATCAACGGCGTGGAATTCGTACGTTAAGTCCAGGACATCGTCAACATGCAGGCTCGTTGAGCTAGGAAACATGACTGCCTAGTCAATACAGAAGTATGAGGTGTTTGGGTTAGGCAAGCTGACCATTGATATTTATCCCCCCTGTAATCTTAAATACTACTTGGCGGACCATAATATCCATTGCAATAGCCTAAAAATTGTTAGGACAAGTATATGAAGCGTATAATAAATGAGCTTCTAACCTCCTTCTCTGTAAGTCTGCCGTGGCAGTGTTGGAAGGCCTCGATGCGCATATCCTCTAGGACTCAAGGACACTTGTTTGGGCCTTGGTCAGCAAGCTAAAATTCAACCTTGAGTCCCCATATGCCGCCATTATGATTACACCTAAGGTGATGCTGGTTTTGGAGTGTTATTGTTAGAGTGACCAGAGGTCAGAATCAGGGTGGCAGTAGGTTTGGTGTAAAATGTTGATTTAAAATAACGCTAAAGAGAAAGAAAGAAGTCCTGGCAGAAGAACATAACCCCAACACAGTTGCGCCTGTTCTCCTCACCCCTAGTCCAAAAGCGTGACCGAGGCACGCTTTTTTCTAGAGTGTTCTAGATATGGTAAACCCTTCATATCCCGAGAGAGTCATCTTTGCGTTCCTTACGCCATCGGCCTGTTAGCTCACAAGGCTCAGTCGGCGACTAATGGATGATTTTATCTTCCCAAATACTCCGATTCATTAGCTCATACCTATACCTATACCCGTGCGCGCAAACATCAATAGAGTACCAAGGCCGCAGAAAGCCAACCACCTAGGCAGAATGTCGAAAATGAACCAAACAAGCGACGAACTCAGTATCAAAAAGAAACGAATCTCAAATATAAAATCCACTGATGGTTTGCCAGCACATCCGATAGTTGAGGCGAGGGTATCGTGGGCATAATGGCGGAGACTTCAGTGAGATCTTCCCTGCGAGTTGCATGCAGACCCGATCCTGCGGATTGCGCAGAGGACGCTTCGCGCCGAACAGCCTCTGGCTCAGCTGCAGAAGGTTGCTGGCTTGCTGCCTTCAGATCTCGGCTGCCCCATGAGATATCGTATGTCGTAACTAGCGCCCAAAGCCTGATGATGCCGTGGTAATAACCAAAGAGGATTCCGATTGGGATATATAGAATATCTCTCTTGCAGCGCAGCAGGTGGGGGAGGGGCTTGATGAGTTTACTTACTAGCAGAAGAAGGCCAAAGTAAGCATAGATTGGACCAGTTGCCCAGCCAGAGCGGGAGAGGGTCCACCAGAGGAGCGAGTCGTAAAACAGCGCGATGTTAATGGTGGTAGCGAAGTATGTGGCGTAAACCGACCACGGCTGCTGCTTCCATATGTGCCTTTCCACGAACATCTCTGTTGGCTTGCTGCGCCAACTTGTGCGCGCCCAGCGGTGCATTTTTGGGCTCAGTTGCGACCATCGGGTCACCGCAATGCTTGTCCGCATCAGAGCTTTCTCATGGTTGTAGAATACCGTCTTCCAACCCTGACTCCAGCACCACCGAGTAACGAATTTGTCGTCATCGACAAGAAGGGGTCCGCGCATTCCGTACAACCAGGTCTCGTTGAGGTACGCGTGGGAAAATTTAGGGTCCTTAACCATATCAGCACGCATGAGAGCAGTACGCCCAGATATAGTTGACACTCCCCCACCGATGTTGTAACTTGCTGTAAGCTCATAGTTAGACCTCTCGAGGTACATGACAGCGATGTAGTTCAGGATGTCCTGGAACGAGAACAACGGAAACTTTTCCCGGTCCACGCGCTTGACTGTTCCAACTAATCCCACATGCGCATCGTCAAATGGTGCGAGAGCATACCTCAAGAAGTTTTTTCCCCAATATACTTGATCATCAGCAGAGACAATAATCTTTGTGGTGGCAAAAGAGACAGCTTCCAAGAACTGAGCACGCTTGTTAGCTTCCTTGACTGTGATCACTTTGAAATCCTTTGATATCTTGCGGCAAGCCCTTTCCGCTGCATCTTTCTTCGATTCAACAGTAGCGATAAAGACATGCGCTGGGCTGCATTGAATGACCAAGGAGACACACCGTGTGAAGGCAGCACCAAAATTGTCAATGCTGGGAATAATCACCGTAACATCTTTCGCACTGTAGGCGGCATTCCTTGATAACGGAAGCTGCGGCCTATATGCCAAGTACGAGATCGCATGAACGACGACTTTGAGAAATTTGAAACCAAAAAGAAAAACAAACCCCAACTGCCATCTTGAACAATCGAGGCCGCTGTTCCAAGCACGTTGGATTCCAGCGTTGAACACGACTCCAAGGCCAACACAGAGGGAAGAAGCCACAGGGCGCCACCAGATAAAGTGTGCTGCTGTCAAGAGCACATTGCGGAGCGTGACAATGGCAATGCGCCCAAATATGCCCAGGAATTTCGTAACTTTGCCATTGCTGCAGATTTGTCCAATGGGAGATCGATGGACAGAAGCCCATGGTGCAGACAGGCCGATGAGGACTGCCAAAAAGCCAATTGCCTGCCAGGGATGGAGCAAGGGGCAAAGAGGCGCAGATGCGCACAAGGGACATTTCTTGTCTGTCGAAATGTCGAACCCAGTCGCGAGCGCAGTGAGGGATAGGATATAAAATCCTCCGACGGCAGTCAAAAACAGCTTCCAAGACAGTGTCATCTTCTAAAGCCTTGCCTTGCGCTAGAGACGGGAAATCCAAGATGGTGAAGAGGGAAATCAAGACGCTGCGTGTGAAGCAGGGGACCCAAGATGTTGCTTGCGGACAAGGGGGAATCCAAGAAGCAGTGCTAGGCACAAAGCAGTTCCAATAAAGACAGGATTGTCTGAAGCTGTGAACGAACTAGATAGCTGAAAGCAGCTGGTTTGATACCTTTGATAGGTAAATGAACGGTAGATAATGGTTGTATATATAGGCATGAAAACAAGATCAGAGGAAACGAATAATCTGCGAACGAACGAATCGGAAAGAAAATGATTCCCATCATGAACAACAACAGATCAAAATGGACACGAATCACTCATGAACAACAATAGATGAAAATGGAAATGAATCATTCATGAATAACGAAGAACAGAATATGCTGAAGAACTGAACCATCTGCAACTGATGCGCGCCCTGGATGGCATGTATAAACGCTGACACTTGGTCCTGACAAAGAGGCGATAGTATATATATCATACTGCAACAAAGCTTCAGAGAAACCATATATAAGGATGCGCAATAGACGGATTCTCATATATATGAGGTATAAAGAGTAAAGAAATCTGTATATAGATAGAACTATAGGGGTCCACGTGATTGAGAATTGTAACTCACAGCGCCGTCAGGGACATCGTTAATCCGCACTGACGGCTTCAACCACAGAGTTGAGGTTATGACATAGTGGGATCTTTGCCACAATAAATAGTCGTCGGCGCCATACCAGAAGCAGTTTGGGGAAGTGACGACGCAGCTTGCGCCATCATTGCTGACAGTTGGACCACGGGGTATGAAGGGCGAACAAACGGCAAACGGCAAATACACACCGCGCCGCCAAGCAGGATTTGTAGCCCCCGGAGAGGCGGATGAGTGCATCTCAGCTCGGGATGGAAGCGTGCCGTACGATGCAGCTTACGCGCTTGCACGGGTCAAGGAGGCGGGCTGACTGGTATTATTTGTATAATGTTGCGTTGTTTGTCTCAAGCACTCCACTGCTTGAGACAGAGGACGGGCGCGTAGATTGTTGGTTTAGGGGCCCTGGGACCCTTCTTTGCCCAACGCAGCATTGTAAAACATAACCCGCAGAACCCACAAAACCCACAAAACCCCCGATGCGCTGCCGCTGTCGGCAAACCAAAAATAGCGGCAGCAGACCCGCTGATTCGCCCCGATTGCCTGACAAGGGTCTACGTAAGCGCAGCGCACACCATGCAAGGCTGTGCCGACGGGCTCCGTGAAACCGACTCTCGACACAAGGCCTTTGCTGCGCAGTCCCTGACGACAAAGAGCTCCGTGATAGACTCTCACGCCCCATTATCTTTTTATATCACTGTTTGTTACCTTTGAGCTTGAGATCTTGGCAAATTTGTTTTCTCCCAATCAATCACTCCACGGGTGCGCATTCATTAATTGCCTCGCAATCATCCGAACCTTGGCCGTGTCGTCATTGCTTTCATTCCACCAAACCGCCCTAGCAGGCCTATTTTGACTCCACAACCCCGGATCTGCGACAGCCCTTGTCCAAAGTATTATTACAGAACCGCCAGGCCAAACCCTGTGTAGGAATTGGAAATGAAGACTGCCCTTCTTGCTGGGCTCGCAGCCACCGGATACCTTATCTCGAGCGGAACAGCGTCTCTCCATGTGCCTATCGTCAAGAATCACCATGTCGCAAAAGAACAGCTCCAGGCCGCACAACTGCGGAGGCGTGGCACAATCACCGAGTCGTTAGGGAATGCACAGCATTTTGGCCTCTACTATGCGAATATCACCGCTGGAACGCCTGCACAAGAACTATCGTTACAAATCGACACGGGAAGTAGCGATGTCTGGCTGCCCAGCTCGACGGCACGGTTGTGCAGATCGAGATCAGGATGCGAAGGAGGGTCGTGTAAGTCTGCACATACAGAATCAATCTTCGTTTTGCGACAATCGCTAATCGTTGTGGCAAACAGTTGATTCGAGCGCATCGTCGACGTTTGAGATTGTAGGACATGACGAATTTAATATCTCGTATGTTGATGGAACTGGGTCTCTGGGAAGCTACTTTACCGACTCATTCGGGATTGGCGGGAAGACAATTCAAAACTTCCAGATGGGCCTCGGGCAGGACACCACAATCTCAATTGGGATCTTGTAAGTCCTGTGCAGTCATGGGTGCTGGAACCGGGAGTATCTAACAGTACCAGGGGAATCGGATATGCCAATTCTGTCGCCAATATCTTCACTGGTAGCGGTACATCATACGTCAACCTTCCGCTAGCACTGGTGGATGCGGGCCTCATTAACACGCCAGCATACAGTCTCTGGCTCGACGACATCGATTCCTCCGCCGGCTCGATCCTATTCGGTGGAATCGACACCGCAAAATACACGGGCCAACTCCAATCCATCAGGGCCTATCCTAGCTCCCGAACCGGCAACGTCACCTCCTTCACCGTTGCCTTCACCTCGCTACGCGCAACGTCCTCGAGCGGCACTGACCTGCTTACCCCCAGCACCTACGCCCAACCCGCCATCCTTGACAGCGGGACAACTCTTACTCTCCTCCCCGACGACATCGCCGCTCTCGTCTTCCAAGAGCTCGGCGCCATCGACGACAAAGACATCGAAGCCGTCGTCGTCCCCTGCGCCCTCGCCTCCAACTCCGGCAACCTCAAATTCGGTTTCGGCGGCGCCAGCGGCCCCGTCATCACCGTCTCCGTCTCCGAGCTCGTGCTTCCCCTCACCCTCACCAGCGGGGGAACCCCCAAATTCGAAAACGGCCAAGACGCCTGCCAGCTCGGCATCCAGGCCGCTGGCGACCTGCCCATCCTTTTTGGTGACACCTTCCTGCGCTCTGCGTACGTCGTGTACGACTTGGCGAACAACGAAGTTGGCCTCGCGCAGACAGACTTCGATGCCACGGGCAGCAATGTTGTCGAGTTTGCCAGCATGAGCGCAGCGATCCCGCAGGCCTCGACGGCGTCGGGGCAAGACCAGATCGGCGTGTCACAGACGAAGACGGGGATTCCGAGGGGAGGAGAGGCGACGCAGACGGCGGCAAGTGATAGCATCGTCGAGGGTGATGCGTCGCCTACTGGGGGGCTTACTGCCGCCAGTGGATTTGCTACTAATGAAGCTGCGGAGGAGGACGAAAGTGCTGGAGGGCGGCTGGAGCCGCCGAGGTGGGGCTCGTTTGCATTCTTGGGCGCGTGGATGGGGATCATGATTGTTGGCGGGGGTATGCTCACCTTGGCGTGAGGAGTGACCCGCTGTGGATTAAGATTTGGATGACGGCGTAACTATACAATGAAGGGGATGCATATTTTGGGTTATTGGACTGTTGGGTAGGGAAAGCATTATGGCGTTCTGGGAACTCCATCCATGTAGGATGGAGAGGCATTGGCGTTAAACACAGACGGGGATGAATGGGAGGGTTTCGGTGTGTACACAGTGTGCGTTTATGATATAGATAAAATCCATCATGTCTTACATCTAGAATCTCCGAATACCAGGGACAAAACCAAGAACAACCAACAATAATAGGAGTACCATCGTTCCTATGTAAATTCCAATGGTGGCTCAAAATAATTCGAATAACAATTAGTGGCACGTGACGCGGCCGCATGCCCCTGGAACTAACCGGCATCTCCCGCCTCTCCATCAAAAAAAGTTCAGGGCGCGGCCATCGTCGACGGGACTCGCATCGCTCTTTCCCCCTTTTCCAATTCCCTCCTTTCCTGCCACATATATTCGACGCGATGAGGGCAGCACGAGCAGCAGGGACAGCGGCGGCGGCTGGCGCAGCGGCGCGTCAGAGGATTTCACAGAGCGCGCCGACGACGGCGGGCAGGTTCCGGTGTCTGTTTGCGAGGGAGAGCGCGACGGCGAGGGTGGGTGGATTGAGGGCTGGGGTTGTGGAGATGCAGAGGAGGGCGTTTTCGGGGACGAGGGGGATGAGGAATGAGGAGGCTGCGTAAGTTTTTTGGGGGGTTATTTCTCACATCCGATCCAGGGGGAGCTTAAGGGATGGCCCGACGACAGAGGAGTCGCATTGGGTCTCGAGAGATGTTACGATTCGATGAGCTGTGCTGACCGTGATTGTTACTACAGAGCGAAGCCCGAACCAGTGGTGCCGCTGGGTCCCAGTCTCGAACAGATCCAAATCGACATGTCGCCCGCGGAGAAGGGACGACTCTCGAAACTCCGTAACATCGGTATCGCAGCACACATCGACTCCGGGAAGACGACATGCACGGAGCGTGTGCTATTCTACACCGGTCGCATCAACGCTATCCACGAGGTTCGCGGCAAGGACGCCGTCGGCGCGAAGATGGACAGCATGGACCTCGAGCGCGAGAAGGGAATTACCATCCAGTCCGCGGCGACGTTCTGTGACTGGAAGAAGAAGAATGTTGACGGAGTGGAGGAGCTGTACCATTTCAACTTGATCGATACACCCGGCCATATCGATTTCACGATTGAGGTGGAGAGAGCGCTACGTGTGCTGGATGGCGCCGTGATGGTGCTGTGCGCAGTCAGTGGCGTGCAGAGTCAGACGATCACGGTGGACAGGCAGATGAAGCGGTACAATGTGCCGCGTATCTCGTTTGTGAACAAGATGGACAGAATGGGAGCGAATCCGTTCAAGGCTGTGGACCAGATCAACCAGAAGCTGAAGCTGAACGCGGCGGCGATCCAGGTGCCAATCGGCGGGGAGGACAGCTTCAAGGGTGTCGTCGATCTGCTGCGCATGAAGGCCATCTACTTTGAGGGCGAGCAGGGAACTACGATTAGGGAGACGGATGAGATTCCACCGGATGTGCTGCCGATTGCGGAGGAGCGCAAGAGGATGCTCATTGAGGCTGTGGCTGATGTTGATGATGAGATTGCGGAGCTCTTCTTGGATGAGAAGGAACCCACGACTGCTCAGCTCAAGGCGGCTATCCGTAGGACTACTATTGCGCTCAAGTTCACGCCTGTCATGATGGGTAGCGCGCTGGCAAACAAGGGCTTGCAGCCAGTTCTCGACGCTGTCTGTGACTACCTCCCCGACCCATCTGAGGTGCCCAACCTGGCTCTCGACCAGCGCAAGGCCGAGGCTCCAGTCCAGCTTGTCCCGTACAACACCCTACCCTTCGTCGGGTTGGCATTCAAGCTTGAAGAGTCCAACTTTGGTCAGCTCACGTACATCCGTGTCTACCAGGGCACCCTCAAGAAGTCGATGAACGTATTCAACGCGCGCAACGACAAGAAGGTCAAGATCCCACGTATCGTGCGCATGCACTCCAACGAGATGGAAGAAGTTCCCGAAGTCGGCGCGGGCGAGATCTGCGCCGTGTTTGGCGTCGACTGCGCGTCTGGTGACACCTTCACCGACGGAAACCTCCCTTACACCATGTCTTCGATGTTCGTGCCTGAGCCCGTTATCTCGCTCTCCATCACGCCCAAGAACAAGACCGACACCAATAACTTCTCCAAGGCCATGAACCGCTTCCAGCGTGAGGACCCCACCTTCCGCGTCCACGTCGACAGCGAGTCCCACGAGAACATCATCTCCGGTATGGGCGAGCTGCATCTCGAGGTCTACGTCGAGCGCATGCGCCGCGAGTATCGCGTCGACTGCGTGACTGGCCAGCCTCGCGTCGCTTACCGTGAGACAATCACCAAACACGTCGAGTTCGACCACACGCTGAAGAAGCAGACTGGTGGTGCCGGAGATTACGCTCGTGTCGTTGGATACGTCGAGCCGACGGGCAGCTTGACCTCGAACAAGTTCGAGCAGCAAGTCACTGGTGGTTCCATTGACGAGAAGTTCCTGTTTGCTTGCGACAAGGGCTTCCAGGCTGCGTGCGACAAGGGGCCTATGCTTCAGCACAGGGTGTTGGGTACCAGCATGGTCATTAATGATGGTGCGACTCACATGACTGATTCCAGTGAAATGGCTTTCAAGATTGCGACCCAGCAGGCTTTCCGCAAGGCCTTCCTCCAGGCCGGTCCCGTTGTTCTGGAACCGCTGATGAAGACCACCATCACGGCACCGAACGAGTTCCAGGGTAACATCGTCGGTCTGCTGAATAAGCGCAACGGTGTTATCCTCGATACCGAGATTGGGCCAGAGGATTTCACCCTCACGGCTGACTGCAGTTTGCATGCTATGTTTGGCTTTTCTAGCCAGCTGCGTGCGGCGACACAGGGTAAGGGAGAGTTCGGAATGGAGTTCTCGCATTACGCGCCTGCGCCGATGCAGATCCAGTAAGTTGTCCCTCTAAGGTATTTTGATATGGATGTGTGCTGATTATTATTGCAGGAAAGAGCTCATCGCCAAGCACGAGAAGGCGCTGGCGGAGAAGCGCAAGTAGATTGAATATTCCACCTTGGTGGGATTTCTTTGTATTGAGAGCGGCGCACCGGTGTCGTTTATCTCGAGTATGTCGTTTCTGGGACGACACTGTATATTTGATGTACAACATATCATCACGCATGATAAAAGGGCATGGCGGTATAGATTTTGTATATAGCACCGCATTGAATGAGTCGCATATTGCTGATTGTTAGATTTAGATTGTAAGATTATGTACGAATTGAAGTTCAAGACCGAAGTGCAAAAATAGCGTGAAATGTTGCGAGGCCTTTGGGCAGTTTGATCCTGAGTTTAGTGAGACAAGAAGGCCCGTCGACCTTGGAGATACAAAGAGGTCACAATTGCAAGTATGATAAATAGTTGGGTATGCCAAGTGTGAACTTCAAAAAGCAAAGCTACATACAACAAGCGGTAAACAACTGATTATAAGAGCCTAAGAGATAATCAAACGCGTGTTCGTCAGCAATTCTTTAAGCCAAAAATAAGCAGTAAATGACGTCTGACAATAGCCAAGGAAACCCATCAAACGCAAGTTCGCAAAATAAGAGCGCCTCGAAACCAAACGCCCCACATGAAACCAACGCAGAGCGACTGTGGGCTGAATTCCCGGAAGAGTGACTTCAGATACAGAAGTACACTCGTAAAGAGAAATCAGAGGCCGGGCGTGTCCAGTATAGTGACTCCAGATATAGAAATACACTCATAAAGGAAACACGAAGGCCGTGAGAAGTATCCAGAGCAATAGAGGTCATGACACGGCGGAAGTGAGCATCGCAAGGACGTAGTTATGGTATTCGGAAGAGCAGCCCCAGATACAGGAGACAAACTCAGAATATCAAAACGCTCACACGGCGATAAAAGGGCGAATAGAGTCTGTGGCGAGGACAGAAAGGTAGGTGGAGAACAAAGTAGGGGCGGAATGTGGGTTTAGTACTCTGTACAGTGACTCCAGATACAGGAGAACACTTAGAATACAAGGTCCCTCGAGTGACACAAGATCACTCGAGTGAGGACGGCCGAGGTGGATAGGGGCTGTAAAATAATACAGCAGCCAGCCCTGTTGATGCGTCGTAGAAGAAGATATGATCTTCACCTCTAGCGCACCGAGGGTTGGTATCTACACCTGGGGTTAACGTATTTTTGATGCTATCGCCCAATGATAGCATCTGTGGCATAAACTCAGAACCCGTAGGAGCCCGAGGATATGGCCACTCACAACCCGTGGGAACCTGAGTATATGACTGTTGGTAGAATGGGGCGCCTTGGTTAGAGAAATGGCGTTCCTCGGGAATGAAGATTGTTGGAGAGGTGCCCATTGTTCCTCCCTTTGTGGGGAAGGGGATTTGATTCTCTAGTGTCCAGGTGCCGTGCTCTGCTTGAAAGTTTTGGAAATTGTCAGGGTGCTGGTCTAGGTGATAACTTGCAGTGGGACATGGGTAGCCTTGATCGGTATTGCCATATTGGTTTGCTGCGTCCTTAAACGGCGGTTGGCAGTTACCAAATGCATCTAGCCCGAGTGAATCCAAGCTCGCATCACATATGTTAGAGCTTGGAGTAGTGGCTAAATGATGACCGAGGTTTTGAGAATTGGGACTGACAGTTGGTGGATCGTCGTAGGCTTCTCTACCAGATGATATGGCCTGTTGAATAGAGGCAGAGTCTGTCGGTGGCTCATACTGATGGAATCCGTCGTAAATTACCGGTCCACTGGGTTGAACTGGCGACTCCCATTGAGAGGGCGGCTCCCATTGAGAGGGCGGCTCCCATTGAGAGGGCGGCTCCCATTGAGAGGGCAACTCCCACATGGACATTTCGAAATATACCGTGGTATTATGTACCATTTTTGCTATTTCTTCGTGTGGAGTTCTGAATCCTTCGTAGAAGTCGCTTTTTTGTCGGCAAGCCGTCTTCCAACGGTTGCTGAGTTCATCCCGGACATCGCAAACCCAGTCCTGGACATGCTTAAAAAGTTCGCGGCTCCCCTATCAAACTATGAGTTAGAGACTACCACAGGAGATAGTTATATGTCTACTTACAAACAAGTTTGCAGTCTGGCCACGTTTAGCGCACCTCATAGATTCTTTCAGCTTGCTCATGGCGTAGTACCATATAATTAGCTGTGAGCTTGATTCCTCGTCGATTATCGGTGATCCAGACCGCACTTTGAGAAGGGACATTTGCAGAAGCTCATCAATCTGCTGAACTATAACCCAGATAAAATTCGACCGAAGCTCGCCACATGCAAACTGTGCACCTTGGGCCATGATGAGAAGCTTGCAAAGACCGAACCCGCGGCAAGCATACGCTATCAATCGACAGTCTCGTCGAGTTTTTCCAGCTACCTTAGGAACGAAGTAGCTGTCGACTATCTCGGTAAGGCTTTGCAAAAGTTGGTTGTTCTGCTCGTTGAAGAGACCGTTGACGGGAATATCGTAGGTGACGGGCTGTGGATTGTCGCCATCGCTTGCTGGTATCGTCGCCTCGAATCTAACTATGCCGTAGACGTGACTCGCTCGTAGTGGCAATCCTTGCTGGGAAGCAAGGTCAAAGATGACGGATTTGCATTCTACGAGTAGCCGTTAGTTCTAAACGTATCTTGATGCGCGAATAAAAGGAACAATAACATACCTCTGCTGGATAATATGGGCGCGAGGTTTGATATTGCACCTTGATCCCTCGAAGCTCCACTTCTGCATCCAGAGCAGCAGTTACCTTCTCCCATATCTGTGTACTTTTCAACATGGTAAGCTTCATATGCAGTGTGTATCAATGAATGTGGCATACTTTTCCTCGGGAGTAACGACACCTTACGCACGTTACTACTACTCGCCCCTTTCGCTGTTCTTGCATATTGTTTGCTGTTCTTCTAGAGTTGTACAGTCACAACATGATAGCGCATGAATTCGAAAGAACAGGAAGCTGATTCTTCAGGGCTATGAAATGGGGTTATTGGGGCCTTCTTATGTTGAGCAGTACATGGATATAGAGCCTCGTTGCCAACGGAGCGGCCTAATAAGCCGAACCGGTGAGGGATGTAATAAGCCTAACCGGTGAGGGACGGCGGTCGCACGAAAGGTATACATTGCCATAGTAGTATCAAACGCACATAATGCAGCCAAGCTATATGGAAGTGAGACACTGATATATAGAGAGTAATTGGCCAAATGTTTGAATTATGTGAGCGTGTCGTGACCGAGTCTCGTAGCCGAGTCCATAGAAAGCCTAGCCTTAGGGGTGCATCACCAACACGGGTCTAAGCGAAGTCAATGAAGTTGCCTGTAGATAGGTGTGTCTATATCACAGTGGAATTCTGACACGTTCCCCACCACTCATGGTTGGGCCGCGCGACAGCCTCATGTAACCTAACCATCCGTGACAACACCAACTCGTGGTTTCTTCAACAGACCACTTGCATCTATCGCGCTACATCGTTTATCTTCGTTTCTGCGGCCATACTCGCACCCAATTAACGCTAAATCTATCCGCGGTGCTTTAAAGGTGCCTTTACAAGTCCCGCAATCAGCCTCAATCGGCCTCGATGGCATCAAGCGAAAGGCTGGCAGGCCTTTCCCCAAAGGCGTATGTTAAACTGCAAACGCCCCACAAGTTCTTCAAAGTAGGAAGAGTCTTCCAAAGCGATGGCGGATCTGTTTACGTCGTAGTCCGGGAAGGATATAGCTCGTCAACTTGCTGTGTTCTAGAGTTATCAGGGCAAAACGGCGATATCAACTACAATTTGCCAAACACTGCCACTCTTAGCCTCCCGGGCTATCCAACTCCTAGCGACAACCAATATGAACTTATATTAGAGTGCCCCCCCGAAGAGGTTTCGCCCCTATACTACTTCGACTGCTCTAAATATCTTGTACTCAGCCATCAAACCCAAGTCTACAAAATAGGCCGGGTTGATAGAAAGTCTATTAAGAGACTGGAGGCAATGTTTGCCGCTACCAGCACTCCTTCCGATACTGTTACTATTACCACACCAGAGAGCACCAAGATGGAGACACCTAGTTCGGAAACGTTTGGATTTTATCCTGGGGAATCACCTACGATCGAAACTAATAACCCTACGAAAAATAGCCACTCTATGGCAAGCAGCCGCCAAAAAACAAGCCGCCACCGAAAAAGAGTTCCCCCAACTGACTGGAGCCCCTGGGAATATAACGCGGATAGGAGGTGTTATGTTACCTCTAGAATTAACAAACATGGAGGTAAGACTAACCCATCATCTCTTTATGCAAGAAAATTGTTGGCAGATGCTAACCCCTACTAGTAAAAGAATATGAATATTCAGGTGAATATTCATCACCTCGCGTACAGACACCGTTTATAGAAAGCCCAGTAGAAGGTCTCCACAGCACCAATGTCAGCATATATGAGCTTGCGTTTGGGGGAGAAGAAGAAACATCCCAAAACGGAAGCATGTTAGCACCGCGCTCCAACGAAGAGACATCGTCCCAATACGCCGGCATGGTTGCTGTGGACAACACCGTAGATCTATCGCCACAATATGCCACTATGGCCACCGCGGATAACGTCGCATATCCGCATTCAAGTTTTCCAGGAGGAGAATCGTCGACGAGGTCATCCGGAGAATTGGCTCCTGTAACCTCTTCCTTACAGAAATGTACGCGAAGCTAAGATCTTATAAGAGAAGCTACAGTTCGGCTAACGTGAATAGCGTTCAAGACCCATAGTTCTCGCGACTATAAACCTGGTAGTGTAACTAATTCCCCCCTTCCCAATGAATTATATGTTAATAGATTGGCTGCAGGTTTTTAAAGCCCTATGGACTGAACCTCGAGGGTGGGTGCCATCCGATGAATCGGAAGCCGAATACTCGGTCGAAAATTTGAGGCCTTCAAAATATGGCGAGCTAGCTTATGCATCAATTCGGCGGTTTATTGTTATGAAGTCATACGCAGGCCACAGTCTCTGCTTGTAAGTCTCCTAATGATATGCCTTTGGCATATGTGATACTTATATCTAACTAGACCAATTTTCACCTATGCACGCCGTGGCACGACGAAGCCTGGTGTAAAGTCAGAACATCATGCCATATTATATTCTACGAGACACCCACCAAGCAAGCTCGATGGGGAGCAAGAGTTCGTGAACGACCCAATAAGAATTGAAGTGACCTCCCCGGCGCACAACTTAGATCCAGCGTCCAGGCTTAATTATGCAAAGGTGTATACGGTAGAGCACAATCTGAGGGTGAGCTTCATTGGTCGTGTTCATAAAGACTCGTACCACGCATTCACACAAGATTGCAGAAGGATTCAGAACGGTTGGGATGGCCCAAGCGGCAGAGACTATGATGCCGCTCTGAATGAAGATAATGTAGCAACGACTGACGACGATGTTGTTATGAGTGAATGGTAATGTGCTACCTAGATATGGATACGATATAGCTTCTAAAGTCGAAAAGAAGGTTGAGCATTAGCTGAGATTGCCTCACAAACTTACCAAAGAAATTATACGGGGTTTTGAACATTGCATTACTTCTTGCTAGTCTACACCTAACTAGTGATATTCATACAGGCCGCCTAATCAAAGTCTACTGATTCTCGTCCGCAGCTGTGATTGTCCCGGGAGCATTGCCGCCATTCATGCAGTATGCTCGAAGCGCCTCCAAAACTGGTCGTCTCGTTGCAGGCGTGTCAAATACCTGCGCGTGGTCTAGATCATCGAACCAGAGGATATCAATCCCCTTTCCTCGCCATGGCCTATGTTTCCACCCTGCTTGTACCAGCAAACCTCCCTCCTCGGTCGTATCCGGCACGGTCTCTAAATCTCTCTCATCATGCGCGTCTTCACTTCCCTCTGCCAAATATCGCCCCACAGCCTCGGTATTAACAATTAAATCCCTCCCCGCCAAACTAACAGTCACATCGCGGCCCTCCAGAGCCTCCTTCCATAGCACATTCTCCGACCAGAAGAAGTGCCGCGCCAAACTATGAGCAACCCCCATATCCATGCTCGCAAAGTACCACAGTTGGTGTTCGCTCGCCGACTGCGGCGTGCGCCTCGTGAAGTTGTACGCCACGTCGGGCAGGTGCAACAAGATGGTCACGGGGTCGATGAGAACGATATCCGCAATCATAGCCGCGGTTTCGGCCCGCGCGAGAAGATGCGTCGCGATCACAGAGCCGTAGCTGTGTGTGGCCAGCACGACGCGGGAGTAGCCGTGGTAAGTCAGGATGGAGGCGATCTCAGCGCAAAGCACGGCAGGAGACAGTGGAGCATGGGTCAGACGGAAAGAGACGGGGTGGATTTCGAGGGCAATGATACCGATTTGGCCGCCAGATCCATCTCCGGAGGGGAGGTCTTTGGATGAGTTGATGTCCGAGAGGAAGGGGACGTAGGGGTAGAGCCCAATGCCGATGCCATGAATATAGAGGATTGGGAGATGCGTGGTGGAGGTGTGGGGACGGTGCCAATAGGTGGTATATTTTACAGGTGATCGCTTGCTGGTCAGAACGGTTTGTGGGCGGAAAGGGAACAGTGTGAAGAATCGAGAGAGCGAGGTGCGGTGGAAATGGAACCCGGCGCTCCGGAGCCTGATGTAGGTGAGAAGATCGACAAAACCCACGCACTGGGATAAATTAGCTTCATGGTCGCGGAAACAGTAGCAAAGCACCCTATACATACCATATACCAAGCCAGACTTCGATGTAACATGTCTATTGGATCGAGTGTCAGGCGCAGACTTTCCGCCTTGCCCCGCCCTGGCGCAAACTTCCTCCCCACCAGGGTCTCGTATGCAGCCACATATTCTTCCAACTCCTCCTCATCTTCTCCAGACTCCCCACCGCGGTTAAAAAACGCCCATTGTATAAACTCTTTCACATTTTCGCGTTTTATCTCCTCCTGCGGGGCACCCAGGAACCACCGATCAAGGTATGTGTCTGGATCCGGGATGAACCTGTAACACTTTTCGAAGAGAGCCTTTCGTTCTGGTCGAGAGGGGACGGGCGGGTGGACGGCCGCACGCTGGAGATATGCGCTGTATGGGAGAAAGACGACAAAGTAGAATAGTGACTCGGCGACTGCTATAACATTGATCACAAGTGGGATGTGAGGGCGGGGGATTCCAAAGGTGTAACTGGCGATAAGGAATACCGTATAGAAGATGCTGACTGGGGTGAGATAGTGCAGAAAGAGGATGCAGGCGCGGATGAAGATGTATTCGAGGCGAGAGTTGTTTATCATGACTGCTGGTGCAGTGGGTTATAGGATCCTATGAATAGTCCTTCTATTCAAGGTCTCGGGATCAAGTGGTTACTACCGTGTTTGCGCCGTCGCCATGAAGTTTGCGGCAGAGCTTTATCGAGTCAGAAATGTTATAGGAATAATGGACATCAAATATATGTCCTCCATCACCAAAGTCCAAGCAGATACGTCAGCCTTTGGTGGGGTTAAAGTGTGTTGAGACACTTGAGGTCTCACGGAAGGCGCGTGTGGCATGTGAAAGAAGAAGCGTTGGGATGCTACCCTGGTAGATTCATTCAACCAGTCACGTGCCTCACTACTAAATGTGGAATTTTGAATCGAAAACTTTATTAATTTTGGGACTTTTATTATCAACACTGTCACATTATCCGAAAGCCATTCCGCACTGCAACATCATAGTTACATCGGTTGGAACCCTGGGCAAGGCACATCGTCTCTACGGGTTAGCTTCATTTTTATCCCGAAGGTGAGACACGGACGGGATCGGATTGACCAAGATAACTTAAATCGGACGTCAAGGACCCCCAACACGACTCTCAACGCGTAAATTTAGTCCACTTTTATCCACGCGTAGAGCGTCGACTAAATCTTCCATGAACACGATAAGAGATTCATTCCGCTCTTGCACAGAAAATAACATAATTCAACCAATCTCATTAAGCGTCGTCTTGAGTGTCTTATTCGGCGACCACAACTGGCTCGTCAACTAACTCTGTGAAAATATCAAACCCAATATGCCCCTTCGGATCCAAGTATCGGACCGCACCCAGGGTTAGCACAAATAATCAAGATAATCATGACTAGTTAACTAGTCAAATATTATGTAAGCATGACTAGTCAAAATCATGACTAGTTATGATTATGATTATTGAGTTTAGATAATCATGATTATAATCATGATTATCACATGATATAAAAGTCATATGACCTAAATTTTGTATAAGCTAAAGTAGGTCACATGACCTAAAAACCCTTAGCTAGCTAAAGGTAAGCCTACTAAAGCTTATAAGCTTAAGGCTTAGAAAGCTAAGCTTCTAGCTAAAGGATTAGGAAGTAAGCTTCTAAAGTAAGTATAAGGTATAAGGAATAAAGTAATAATTCTACTACATTAAAAGCTTAGAAAGCTAAGCTTCTAGCTACTAAAGCTTATA